>JADRCD010226412.1:6158-18658 GCA_019843815.1 Montemys delectorum
CAGTGTGTGCAGCCAGCTGGGCCCTGGTGTGGATGCCCAGTGTGTGCGGCCAGCCAGCTGGGCCCCAGTGTGGATGCCCAGTACATGTGCAGCCAGCTGGGCCCCGGTGTGGATGCCCAGTGTGTGCAGCCAGCCAGCTGGGCCCTGGTGTGGATGCCCAGCACATGTGCAGCCAGCTGGGCCCTGGTGTAGATGCCCAGTATGTGTGCAGCCAGCCAGCTGGGCCCCAGTGTGGATGCCCAGTATGTGTGCAGCCAGCTGGGCCCTGGTGTAGATGCCCAGTACGTGTGCAGCCAGCTGGGCCCTGGTGTAGATGCCCAGTATATGTGCAGCTAGCTGGGCCCTAATGTGGATGCCCAGTGTGTGCAGCCAGCCAGCTGGGCCCCGGTGTGGATGGCCAGTACGTGTGTAGCCAGTTGGGCCTCTCCTCGGGCCAAAAGACTCAAGAAGAAGAAAGGGTTGAGGAAACACTTGGAAGCAGTAGCTGCAGTAAGTGACATTTCAGAGCATCTGGTCCCAGAGAGCCACACCCTGTCACAGCACAGAAGAGAGTGTGGTACAGAACGTTCTTCAGATGACAATCCTTATGGATGGATCGTGAGTTCCAGCAGAGGGACAAGACGCAAAAGCCATTATTCACGTAGGCTGAATGTCGTCTCATTTTAAAATGACAACTCTTCAGAGGAGCTGTGAGCCGTGCAGCTTCTGTGGTGGCTGTTCACGGCGCTAATGTCACCAAGATGGCTAAGTCCTGCCCATTGCAAGCTTCCTCTCTGGCTTTTGTGCCTTGGATAGACAATCATTCACTGCAAAAATATAGGACAGTGGTCTCTGAAGGCTGCAGAGCTCTATAAGGAAGGAAGGGAGGGAGGGAAAGAGGGAAGGAGGGAGGGAAGGAAGGAGGGAGGGAGGGAGGTCAACTGGTCATTTGTTGGGATGGTTAGTCAGTCAGTCCGGAAGGTAGAGAGGTATGCTGAATCCAGGCTTGTTTGATTAGATGCTTCGATGATTGCTATGCAGAAATACCCAGTTAGTAATACGTTAGATGGCCTGCTGTCTGTCCAGCCTCCTCAATGGAAAATGTTTGAGTTAGAATTCTCAGTTTTATGGTAAATGTAGCATGAGCCTACACTTTTGTTCATCTTCTGTTTTCTCGTTGTTGCTTTTGTGCCACCGGCTAGCAGGGTTGGCACGTGAGCTGTGTCAGTGAGGCCTCCTCTGTGAGTTCCCTCCTTGAATCATTTCTTGTTTGTTCTGGTTTCCCTCTCCTAGAATTGAGTACTTAGCTCACAGTTTCTCTTCTCCACCCTTTTGTTACAGAAAGGCTTGTTAGGTAATCTTCCCCTTAATGTTTCTCTCCACTTCACCCTGAAGGACGCAGGAGAACCATCTAGAATTGCAATGCTGGATTGTTTCTAATACAGGCATACTGATTTGTTTATGCCACTAATTTCCTGAATTCTGTATCTCTAATAAAGAAACCCAACGTTAACTGAGCCATGTTCTTTCATAGGGAGTGTACTTTGTTTTTCTCTTAATCATCCCGCTTTTTTTTTTTTTTTTGATCATTAATATCTCTAAAATTCAATGAGTACATGGTTTTGGATATTTTTTCTCTTAAAACTTTCAGGGATTCTTGTTCTCAGAAATTCTTAGATATCATAACCTCTGCTGTCTCCACACCCCTATAGATTTTATTCTCCCTACTGAGGCTCATTTCATAAAGAATGAGATTTATAGATATGTTATCTATATTTCTTCTGAAAGTTTCAAACCATGCTTTCCTTCTTATGAGCTGCTGACACATTCTGAGGAAATCCCTCATGTGCCAGTCACCAGCTCAGTCCATCACTCTCAGCTTCTTAGTTTTTTGCAGCTTTCATATACGGCCACACTAGCTGACTCAGCTTTGATTTCCCATTCCACTTACATGGTGAGAGTCATATTCACGACTGCCAGGCATCTTGTATTTGCCATCTTCTCATCCCTTCAGGGTTTGGGGACCAATCCACTGTGGACCCAGCAACTGCAGCTGGTACAAGGCAACTGCTATTGTCTGCTTTGACCAGACACGATGATGGAGGGATCTTATTATCCCATCCCTCGCATCTGCTCAAATCCTTTATATTTTGGGCTACCATTCTTCACCACTGACCAAACACAAGCTCAGCCACCTGCCTTTTAGTGTCTCCAGTAGTTTCATATCATGTGCTCAGCCTGTTATAATCTTGGGGTCTTGGTTGGGTTTGGGAGTTGTTTTTGTTGTTGTTTTGTAAGTTTAAGGAAATAAAAGTCAGGAAAAGCTTGAGTGTAGCAGGTAGCAGTGGGAAACCAACCAGTGAAGTCCGGCCTTTATTAGAGGTGAGGAAACATGCAGCAGACATAGAGAATGATCACCTACGATGCAGAGGTGAGTTCCCTCCCATCATTTAGGGTTGGTTAGTTTGAACAAGGATAGGATGCTGATCGCCTCACAGCTGTTAACATAAACATGTCCTGATCCGACTCGTCCTGTCAGACCCATCAGCCGATTGCAGTGCCCTACTGATGAGAGAGAAAAAAGCCTTTGTTTTAAGCTCCTAGGCTTTTGCCTTAGGTCAAGAGGGAAAGGAAGAAGGTGGCTGTCTTGGAGAGGAAGAAGCCAGCCATCTTGGAAATTTACCATTTTTATTCAGCTGTCTAAGTCCTGGGCTCTCCATCCTGCCCATCCCCCTCTAATGTCAAGAATCTTTGCACGGTTAAAGTTAGGAAGAGACACAAAAGACTATTATGTTAAAAAATTACTTATAAGAATATCAAGGTAGAAATATATTTTGCACGGAAAATGCCTCTTTTGTCTTATAATGCAGAGACCTCGTCTAATTTAAATGGAAAAGAGCCCTAGAGGGCTGGCCTCACAGGACAAGATGCAGCCTGAGGAAAGGATAGAGCAGCAAACAGACAGGGGCTCAAGGTCGGGCTCTTAGAAAGCTCTGTAGAATTCGGTGCTTTTCCTTTGTCCATCTATTTTTCCATCCTCTCTTCCTTGGACAGCTCCCTGCCACACCCTGATCCCACTCCCCAGCTTTGCCACGAAGGCAGGAGTCCTCTTCCTGGGCCTAATTTTTCACTTCAAGGGTCAAATTGAATATCACATGTGCCTTTCTCATTCTCTTAGAATCAACCTACCGACACCAGGCGACCATCGATGATGAAGTTGTTTCTATGGAGATTCTGGACACTGCTGGCCAGGTGAATAGGAATTCAGCCAAGTGTTTGCTGTGTCAATAAAAAAGAGATATGTAAAACATGTACAATGTTTTTAAAAAACTAACATACTTTTCTATACATGACTTTTACATGATGAAAAACTCATATGTCCTATTATCTGACCACTTGATATATAATATGTACTTTGATCCTCGTGTAAGCAACCCTGTGCTTCAAGAAAGTACTAGAAATATTGCAGTAGTCACAGATCATCTAGGGTAGATGCCCCCCCTCTATATTTGGGGGCCTGGGGTGCCAATGTATTCATAGATTTTCAAAATCAAACATGTTTTTGAAATGCTCAAACTGTGTTCCAATTCTCTATGACCACCACATACAGGCTTGTGTGTGTGTTGCATGTCACATTATGTGGAGAGAGTCCCTGCAACATTGCAAATTTCCTTTGACATTAGTCAGATCATGTCTAACAGAAACAGTTAAGTCTCAGTTGCTAAATACAGAAACAACCACGGGAGTGATAGTTGGATGGCCAGGCATTTCCATGGTGCTATAACAATGACCTATGGCCTTCAAAGAGACTTCAATTAAAGTGTTTAATCAAAGAAATTCTCAGAAATTAATTATAATCCTTTCCTTGTCATCTCTCCCTCCTTATGCATGGGCCTTCATACAGCACTGAGCACGCCCAGAGAGGCGGAAACCTTTAGAAGACAATTGAACCTAAGGAAGCAACACTTTCTTCTCTCTCCTTCCCTTTTTGCCTCTTCTTTCTTCTTCCTTCTCTTCCTCCTCTTCTTCTTCCTCTTCCTCTTCTTTTCCTCCTCTTCTTTCTTCTTTTCTTCCTCTTCTCTTTCTTCTTCTCCTCTACCTCTCACACTCCCTGTCTCTCTTTTCACGCACAGTGTCTCATCATCTCACTATGTAGCCCAGGCTAGCCTTGAACATGACCTCTTCTTACCTCTGCCCCCCAAGTATTAGGATCTCAGGTGCACGGACCTCTAGACCCAGCAAGTAACACCTTCAAACTGTGCATCCTCTGGTGGAGGAGTACTCACCCCTCTGACAGTCACCCCAGGAGAATGTCTATGATCACTCCTGATATATAACACAGATTAGCACATTGGGTTGGGGGATCCTAGTCCTCAAGCTTAAACAGTAGATTTTATATAGTTTATTACTTTTTTTTTCTGTCCCTAGGGTTATCAATGTTCTATAAACTGAACAAGAAGGCTATTAAGACAAATGGGGGTGAGCTGCACTTACCTTCTAAACTAATTAAGAAAATAAGTTCATCCAGGAAAACAGCCAAGACATTTAATAACAAACGGATACGAGGCGATGCAATTAAGGGATTAGTAGGCAATAACAGTGTGCACTTTGGGATGAGGCCCAGGTCTCCTGATTGCAGCTCTTTTCTTTGCCCACAGGAAGACACCATTCAAAGGGAAGGGCACATGCGCTGGGGAGAAGGCTTCGTGCTGGTCTACGACATCACTGATCGCGGGAGCTTCGAAGAAGTGCTGCCGCTGAAGAATATCTTAGATGAAATCAAAAAGCCCAAAAACGTAACTCTCATCTTGGTCGGAAACAAAGCCGACTTGGACCACTCCAGACAAGTCAGTACAGAGGAAGGGGAGAAGCTGGCGACGGAACTGGCGTGTGCATTTTATGAATGCTCCGCCTGCACGGGAGAAGGGAACATAGCGGAGGTGTTCTATGAGCTCTGTCGAGAGGTGCGTCGCAGGAGGATGGTGCAGGGCAAGACGAGGCGCCGCAGCTCCACCACACACGTCAAGCAAGCGATTAACAAGATGCTCACCAAAATCAGCAGTTAGAGGCCCTGCCAAGATGTGCTCAAAAGCGGGAAAGCCTTCCGGGCTCTTCTTTTGCCCCTTTAACCACAGCCAAGATATTCTACTTCTTTTTCTGAGTTTGGGGAACATCAGAGTCCCAATCTACTCTATGCTGGGAAATTCTCGAGTGTCTTCTGCAGCCCCATGCTGTGACAGTCTCTCCCTTCCCTGCTTGCGTAGGATCCGGCCTAAGGTAGTTTGAAGATGCAACCACCAAAGACACTGACGTGGCTGGATTCGTGGAGGCTAATTTTAGGCATCTCTGCCTTGCTTAAATAAGTCGAAGTCTTTTCAAAGGCATTTTAAGATTCTGTATCTTGTGGAAGACTACAAAGGTCACCATAAGGTTTTGTGATTGTCTGGTGAAAACTTGAGGAGGGTAGCTGAAGGATTAGAATGGGGAACAGCATTCTAGTTCCCATTTGAAGTGAGGATTTTTAAATTGTTATTATTATTATCTTACTTTAAGTTATGCTGTTTTTCTTTAACACTTTATTTGATGTTTAGTTTGTAGTGTCACCCTTGCCTTTGGCTTTGTGATGCACTTGCCCATTTCAGTTCAAGTTGATTCTTTCAGTAATCTACAGCGGTCCTTACATACACTATTCCGTTATTTTCTTAATAACAAAAGAGACAAGGCCCACAATCCATACCCTGCCATGGCTTTGCTCCCTCCAAGCCTGGGTGATAAAAAGGAAAACCAAACCCACCAGGAATCTTTGTGCCCAAGCTTGACTTCACTGCACGTCAGCAGGGAATTACAGTTAGAGCCTCCTGGTTTGTATATTACTCTATTCGCACCTTAGCGGGAAGGTTGCCCTCTAAATAAGAAAATTATGACGCTTAGCTATTTCTCTTCTCTTCGGAAGCCAAGACAGAATCCCATGCACTCAGAAAGAGCCAGCCTCTGATTCAGTAAGTTGGCCACATGCCTTGTTAACCTTTTAACCTTTGGGTAAGATTAGTTCACATGGGAGAATTGAGAAAAATAATGGGTGAGTAAAATTCACTCTCTGTGAACGAGCTATGTGTACAAAGTGGATGCTTGGCTGGCAAAAGGATTATGTAACTGCAAGAGTTTATGATCCTTCTCTTCATTTCCTGCCCCATATACTGAGATTTGGGCACTTTATTTTAGAATAAAATGTATATCTTTTACGATGTATGTATTTATATGTATACATATAAGTATGTATAAAATTTGTAAGCATCGAAGGTTTTAATTCACCAATGCATTTGAACAATCTGGTGTAACTGACTTCGTTTTATGTGATATAATAAAAAAATATAATTTTCAAATTCTGTTAGAATTCTTTTGTGAATACTTTGTGAGTTTAGGGGAGGCTTGGGAAGCAATTGGATTGCAGAAGGAAAAGCCAATGAGCTTGATTTAGAAAGAAATCAGCTTCCGCTAATAGTAGATGCTGCTTTTGGAATACTGGGGCACTTTATTCCTTTTCTTCGCTAGTTGTTACAATTTTTTTTTAAGACATTAGTGCTGTGATCACTGTGTAGAGAACAACTGAGCCAGATGGAAAAGGAAGTGACATCACCAAGTTTACATGGTAGGCTAGAGGGTAGAGCCAGAACACTAACTGAGAGGGTCAGAGTTGAACTCTGCAGTCCGCATGATTAACTTGCTAGACAGCTCTTAGCCTGCATTGCAGGGGTGAAGGCACCAGATGAAGTGATTAAGAAAAAACTTGCCTTCTTTATTCTCTTGTTGATCCATTCACTGTAGATTTGTTACATATGCCGAATATGCAATTTTATGTAGCCCACTTGACCCAAATTTAAGGAATACATTAGAACAGTCTAGGAGAGAGGATGAAAATCTTCTAAGTAGTAGAAACAGCATGCAATGAAAATAGAGGACCTGAAAGGTGGTGATGAATGCAGAACTCTGTAAGAGATCCAAAGGCCGCATGCATCATTTCTAGAAGAAGAAGGAGGGAGGGGGAAAGTTGAAGGCAAGAGTTCAAGGTGCACAGAGGGCAGGAAGTAAGCCGGAAGTCACAAGCTCATACTCCAGCAAGAATACCCGTTAAGGGGTAAAATGAGGTACTGCCGTGGTGATTCCCTTTCAGGGATGTTCATTGGATGATCGAAAGGGAACAGGCATAAGGGACGTTGCTGTTTGGAATCTGTCACCTTCTAGAGCCAGGCTTTTTCATCCTTGAGTAGCTTTACTAGAAAATGTAGCTCAGTCAGTCCCTGCTAGAAACAGTCTCCTAAGGTGGTGAAAACTTGAATGTCCTATTTGAATCTAAAACGGAGAGCTATCTCAGCGGTTAAGAGCCTTTGATGCTCTCGTAGAGGATCTGGGTGTTTCCTCAGCACCCTTGTGAAGATTCCAAAGTGCCCATAATTCCAGTTCCAGCGGTCCAGCTCCCTCTTCTGGCCGGCAAGGGCATTGCACATATGTGCATACATGCATACACCCAGGCCAGCACTCGACACATAAAGTATAATAAACATATCAAAACTAAAGAAGTCAAATGTGCAGCCGGTACAGTAACTACTCTAGGCCTGGACATGTAAATCCATGCAAAAGGAAAAATCCCATCTTTTGATTAATAAACACACAGTATACTGCTATAACTCGGTTACTTCTCTCATAACCCAAGCTTCTACACAAATAAAGATTTCGAACAAACTAATACTATCGGTTGTTTGAAAGGCTAGCTTCATTTTGATAAATGCTAGCGATGCAATATTTATTTACTAAAGTAAGGATGGGGTCCTTTTGTCCATATCAAACGCACGCCATTCACATAGCCATGATGCAGTAACAAGAGCCCTGTTCATTCTCATGTATCACACTACTAGAAAGAACTTCCAAATGATAGGATAGGTCCTGAGAGCTCACTGAGATAAAAATCAGAACTTGAGGAGGCCAAGTTCCTCAGAATCTGTGGCCCAAGAGATCGGCTAAGCACTTACAGGCATGATTCAGACTGAAACAAAAGAGAGGTGTCACTGGTCACTTTCCCACCCCGGGACCAACTTAAGGGAAGAGGGAACACAAGGGAGGGAGGAGTATTGGGCTCAGAGTCTGAGCGAATTCAGGCCATAATAGCAAGAATGCGATGGGAGCTTGTTCACATCTGGACCATGAGGAGGACATTTATGGGAGGACATTGCTTACATTCAATGAGAGTCTTCCTCAATAAGCCTTTTTAATCTTCTCTGGGGATTCTGGAATTGCTGTCCAAGACACACTCAAAGATGTACCTGATATAATTGAGTTGATGGTGAGAACCAACCAGAAGAAGAGTTACAGATCCATGGATACCGGGAGAAGCACGTACAGGACTGGGAACAGCTTGTGCTCCTTCCCATCAGCCACACTGAAGTAACTTCATAATGTCCAAATGATACACGGGAGCTTGGGAAGGCAGGGACGCAGGAGAACATTGTCTTGGTTGTGAGACTAAATTATTATTATCTCTTATCAATATTCTAATAGAACTTTTAAAAGTCAAAGGCTGAATCCAGGTAACTTGTTTTTTTTTTTTGTTTTGTTTTGTTTTTTGTTTTTTTTTTTTTTTTTTTTTTTTTTTTTGTCCTGGAGAAATATCTCCAGCATCCTATTACAAAAGTATACAAGCAAATTCTGTGTTTGACAAGATCGAAAACTAAGATGGTTCATGGATGATCTAAAATCTGTATGCAAAGAGACAAGAAATAGGATTAAGAACCGGTAAATAGAAACAGAGTGGGAGATGCTATCGTTACCAAACAAGGATGTTAAGCCAGCTTTCCAGATGCGCTCCATGGACTCATGAAGGTAAGGAGAGGCCTGAGCATGGCAGGAGCAGGTGAAAACAGTCGGCATGAAAGGAAGCTGGTCCCTCCGAAGAGATGCCATACTGAGTTTGATTATCATCAGATTGGATGCTGGAACACTCTAATCAGAAAGATGGCACAGCAATTGGAATGACAGAAATATAGCAATGAGGAAGAAAGTGACCGTAGACTTTATTAGATAGACTCAAGCAGAGCAACATGTGATACAACTGAACTCTCAGAAGCAGAGATTACTATTGGTGGGGCAAGGACTAGTAGTAGGCTGGAGAGATGGCTCAATGGTTAAGAGCACTGGATGCTCTTCTAGAGGACCCAGGATTGATTTCCAGCAACTACATGGCATCTTACAACTGTCCATAACTAGTTCCATGGAATCCAACATCCTCTTTTGGCTTCAGTGTACACCAGGCACACAAGTGGCACCTAGATATAAATGCAGGCAGAACACTCATACATATAAAATAATGTGACCAACAAAATAATTTAACTAAGCTATGCAGTGGTTGCCCACACCTTGAATCCCAGCACTCTGGAAGCAGAGGCAGGTAGATCTACATAAGTTTGAAGTCAGCCGGCTCTACAGAGTGAGTTCCAGGACATCCAAGGTAACACTGAGAAACCCTGTCTCAAAAAGCAAATCAAAACACAACAAAAAGTCCCAAAACCACACAACAACAAAATAAATTAATCAGTAATAACTGAGAAAATCATCACTGAAAGGAAAATCCAAATTGTAAACTTTCAGATCTAAAAAACCCAAAAGACTCCAGCAATAAAATATTTGAAGATATTAATAGCATAATTGTTAAAATCAAAGTGATTAAAGACAGTGATAAAGAAAAAAATTTAAAAGATGCCAAGGGAGCAGAGACACTCATTACCTACAGAGGAGCAACAATGAGAATGAGGAGTAGCCACCTGTTCTCTGCACAGCTGGGCAGACCAGAGGACATTGGAGTGACATTTTATTTCAATTATTAGAAGAAAAAATGGCTTAGAATGCAAGGTAAAGTATTTTTCATCACTGTTTGGGTCCCAGAGGCAAACTAAGCTTGAGAGGACCACAGACACCCACAGGCCCTGGGTCCCACTAAGATGAGTGAGTAAGGAGTGGAAAGATGGGAGAGAAAGAGACACAGAAGGATGTGTGCACCGTGAAGAGAGGCAGAACTGAAGACTCCAGGGCGGTTGGAACAGACTGATGTGAGTAGGTGGCAGTGAGGCCCTGGCTGTGCTGCCTCTGAGAGCTTTGCCTGGTTATTGACCCTGCAGCAAAGGCCAAGTGGCTATCCCCAGTCTGGGCTGAGGTCATATTGATGTCTGAGCACTCTGCAGAGCTGGCCCCCACCCCTTGCCTGGGCATTGTGGAAGAGTTAGCCCGAAGGCACCGTCATGGGAGAGCTGGCCCTGTCACTTGTCTGCCAGTGGTGTGGGTAAGGAAGAGAAGTCCTTTCCCTGCTCTTCACACTCTCAAGGTGCTAAACTCACTCTTTCTGCTTATAAAACCCAGGGCCTCAACCCAGGGAAATGGCATATCCTGCCTAAAGGCTAGGACTTCCCATATCAATTAAGGAGACCAAGACAATCCCCACAGATATGCCCACAGGTCAACTTGATCTAGCTAGTCCATCATTGAGATTCTGGGAGCGGGTAGTGATTCCAGGTTGTAGCAAATTTGAAAATTAAAACTAACTGTCACACTGCCTATGCTCAGGTCTGGGAGAGTCAGTGGCAGCTCGTATTCAGAGAGGGCTCCAGATAGAGCACTTGCTTGAGGCCAGCTGAATGAGCCCAATTCCTTGACATCTGCTTGAAACAAAGGGTCCAAGTCTCCAGATTTTCATTTTACATCTTTCTTCTGATCTTAAGAAAATATCCATATTTTATGCTAAAATAATAACTGTAAGGCCCCTTCACTAAAAATAACTTCGGTTATTCTATGACAAAACTGCGTGTGTTTGTGTGTGTGCATGTGTGTGTGTGTGTGTGTGTGTGTGTGTGTGTGTGTGTGTTGTATACATGTGTGTTATGAGAACACTCACTCATGTATGCTGGTTTGGATGCCAGAAGTTGATGGCAGATATCTTCTATTACATTCACTTATTTTCTTGAGATAGGGTTTCTCACTGTGATGGTTTGTATTTGGTTGGCCCAGGGAGTGGCATTGTAGGGAGATGTGGCCCTGTTGGAGTGGGTGTGGCCCTGTTGGAGTAGGTGTGACCCTGTTGGAGTAGGTGTAGCCTTGTGGATGTGGGCTTTAATTCTCTTGTCCTAGCTGCCTGGGAGTGAGTATTCTGCTAGCAGCCTTCAGATGAAGATGTAGAACTCTCAGCTCCTCCTGCACCATGCCTGCCTGGATGCTGCCATGTTTCTGCCTTGATGACAATGGACTGAACCTCTGAACCTGTAAGCCAGCCCCAATTAAATGTCCTTGCAAGAGTTGTCCTGGTCATGGTGTCTGTTCACAGCAGTAAAACCCTTACTAAAACACTCACTAAATATGGAGATCTCCATTTAGTTACAGCAGCTGGCCAGTGGGCCCCTGGGATCCTCTGGTCTCCATTCCCCAATACTGGCGTTCCACAGGCTATGACAGTTTGAACGAGGATGTTCCCAGAGGCTCATGTGTTTGAATGTCTGGCCCTCAGTTATTGGAACTGTTTGGGAAGGATTGGGAGGTGTGCTCTTGGTAGAGTATGAGTGGCTTTGATGGGGAAGGTGTGACACTGTGGTGGGCTTGAGGTTTCCAAAGCCCAGCAAGGCCCAGCCTCACTCTCACTCTGCCTGCAATTTACCAATCAGACATGAGCTCTCAGCTACTCCTCCATCACCGCGGCTGCCTGCCTTCCACCATGATTCCTACTAAAATGATGATGGACTAAGCCTCTGAAACTGTAAGCAAGCTCCCAACTAAATGCTTCCTTTTTGGAGTTGCCGTGGTCCTGGTGTCTCTTCAAGGCGATAGAACAACAACTAAGACAGACCCCCTGTGCCCACCTTTTTTTTCCCACATGAGTACCAGAGATTCTAACTCCGGTTCTTATGCTGGAACAGAGACCATTTTATACACTGAGCCATCTCCTCAACCCTGAGAAAACTTTTGAAGGATGAAGGTTGTCACTGTAAGCTAGGGAAATTCTTGACGAGACCCATGTGACATTCCTCCACAAGAGCCTGTAACATGGTCATAAAAACTTTCATCTTGTCCTTATCTCCATCTTCGCAGAGTTTGGAGAGCCAAGGGATGAATTCAAGGAGCAAGTATTCCATCGAGACAAATATAGACTGCTGACTGAATCTCTTCCCTGAGCTTCAGAGTCAAAGTATGTGCCAGTGACATCCAACTTAAAATTTATGCTCCTAACGTTTGCTGGTAAATTAGCTTTTCGGAATGCCGAATGCAATTTCCCTGGAAAACAATATTGTAAATCTCATCTAAGTTTCCCCAGTGAGTCTGCAGCAGCATACTTAAGCTATATTGAGCACATTGTTTTTCCTCAGGGTATATATCAGCATCTCAAAAAGATTAAAAATACATCCAGCATCCCCTCACCTATCCTTCAACTTCATGCTGACACAATTAGGTCGCCCTTTCTTGAAATCTTGATTTGGAAGATGCTTCAGTTT
>JADRCD010226412.1:23658-70150 GCA_019843815.1 Montemys delectorum
AACTATATGTAAGCAGGCTAGCTTACATATATCTGATACCCTCTTCTTGTTTCCTCGGGCACCAGTCAGTATGTGATGCAAAGACACATGCAAAACAACAACAACAACAAACCCCACTCATATACATAGTATATTATTTTTAAATAAAATAAATATTTGAAAACCCAGAGTTATAGCTATAGGTTTTGTTTCTATGTCCCCTGCCTTCAGTACAGACATGCTTCAACAATGATTGGCAGTTTAGGAACAAAATAACTAGAATAAAAAAATCAAGGAACATCACTCATAAATATGAGGTGTATGCTACCTAGGCATAGGATCAGTCTGTGGATGAAACTGTTGCTGTTTCCAGGGGCTAGTGAAAACATGGGACAATGTACTATAGTTAGAGTTACATCCTATGGCGGTGCCAGTTTAAAATGCTGGTGTGTGTAAACCAGGACGACAGGCCACCTGTTGCTCAGCATCTCTATGCTGACTCAGTCGCAAGCAAGGTTTGGGTTAGTTCCCTGAGCCTGGCTTTGACCACACAGAGCCAAAACTATAGCTTTAAAAAAATGTTCAGTTAGCAAAGCCAGTGATTTACATCCACAAGACTCAAAAGAAAACTATTGTTAAGACTTAAAATCTGACGTTAACAGGTGGATCTGTTGTTTTTCCATCTGCTTGTCTTAGTATAAAATTTTATATTATAATAAAATGCAATACCCAAATAGCGCTGGGAGGAAGCAAGCCTTCCAGGAGTGCAGACAGGCCTGTGAATGCAGATAGGGCCACCACTGCTGCTCAGAGGAACCTGCCCAAAACCCTCAGGGCACAGGAACAGAGGGGCGACCTGGGACAGGAGCCTTCCAGTTTCCATCTCTGCCTGTAGCAGATCCTCTGCCACAGGGCTCCATACCTAAATAGCTCTGGGAGAGAGCTGCTCTCCCCAGGAGTGCCTACACACCTGCGAGCGCAGGAAAGACCACCACTTCTCTTCAAATTCCTGACCTAAGAGCAACCCTCACAGAGCCATTAGGACACAGGAACCAAGAATCAGCAGGGACAGGATCCTTCTGATCTGTCTGCACCCCAGAGCTGACCCTGTATACCACACCTCTCCATATCCAAACTCCTCCTAGAGAGAATTGGTCTCCCAGGAGTACTGACACACAGACTTGCAGAAGGGAGAAGCCAAAGTCAGAGACAGCAAGACCAGCTAACACCAGAGATAACCAAATGGCAAAAGGCAAGTGCAAGAACATAAGCAATAGAAACCAAGACTACTTGGCATCATCAGAACCCAGTTTTCCCACCACAGCAAGCCCTGGTTACCCTAACACACCAGAAAAGCAACACTGATTTAAAATCATATCTCATGGTGATTATAGAGTAATTTAAGAAGGACATAAATAACTCCCTTAAAGAAATACAAGAGAACACAGGTAAACAGGTAGAAGACCTTAAAGAGGAAACACAAAAAAATCCCTTAAAGAATTACAGGAAAACACAACCAAACAAGTGAAGGAACTGAACAAAACCATCCAGGATCTAAAAATGGAAATAGAAAGAATAAAGAAATCACAAAGGGAGACAGCACTGGAGATAGAAAACCTAGGAAAAAGACCAGGAGTCATAGATGCAAGCATCACCAACAGAATACAAGAGAAAGAAGAGAGAATCTCAGGGGCAGAAGACACCATAGAAAACATTGACACAACAGTCAAAGAAAATGCAAAATGCAAAAAACTCCTAACCCAAAACATCCAGGAAATCCAGGACACCATGAGATGAGAAGACCAAACCTAAGGATAATAGGTATAGAAGAGAGTGAAAATTCTCAACTTATAGGGCCAGTAAATATCTTCAGCAAAATTATAGAAGAAAACTTCCCTAACCTAAAGAAAGAGATGCCTATGAACATACAAGAAACCTATAGAAATCCAAATAGACTGGACCAGAAAAGAAATTCCTCCTGTCAAATAATCAAAACACCAAACACACTAAACAAAGAAAGAATATTAAAAGCAGTGAGGGAAAAATGTGAAGTAACATATAAAGGCAGACCTATCAGGATTACACCAGACTTCTCACTAAAGACTATGAAAACTAGAAGATCCTGAGTTGATGCTATATAGACCCTAAGAGAACACAAATGCCAGCCCAGGCTACTATACCCAGCAAAACTCTCGATTACCATAGGCAAAAGAAACCAAGATATTCTATGACAAAACCAAATTTACACAATAGGTTTCCACAAATCCAGCCCTACAAAGGATAATAGATGGAAAATGCCAACACAAGGAGAGAAACTACACCTTAGAAAAAGCAAGAAAGTAATAATCTTTCAACAAACCCAACAGATGCAAATCAAAACAACCCTGAGATTCACACCAGTTAGAATGGTTAAGATCAAAAACTCAGGTGACAGCAGATGCTGGTGAGGTTGTGGAGAAAGAAGAACACTCCTCCATTGCTGGTAAACCTGGTACAACCATTCTGGAAATCAGTTTGGTGGTTCCTCAGAAAATTGGACATAGTACTACCTGAGGACCCAGCAATATCACTCCTGGGCATATACCCAGAAGATGCTCATACATGTATTAAGGACACATGCTCAACTATGGTCATAGTAGCCTTACTTATAATAGCTATAAGCTGGAAAAAATACAAATGTCCCTCAACTGAGGAATGGATTCATAAAATGTGGTACATTTACACAATGGAGTACTATTCAACTATTAAAAACAATGAATTTATGAAATTCTTAGGCAAATGGATAGGTCTAGAAAATATCATCCTGAGTGAGGTAACTCAGTCACAAAAGAACACACATAATACATACTCATTGATAAGTGGATATTAGCCCAGAAGCTTGGAATACCCAAGATATAATTCACAGACTACATGAAGCTCAAGAAGAAGGAAGACCAAAGTGTGGATGCTTTGGTCCTTCTTAGAAGGGAGAACAAAATTCCCATGGGAGGAGTTACAGAGACAAAGTGTGGAGCAGAGACTGAAGGAAAGCCATCCAGAGACTGCCCCACCTGGGGATCCATCCCATACACAGTAACCAAACCCAGACACTATTGTGGATACCAACAAGTGCTTGCTGACAGTAGCCTGATATAGCTGTTTCCTGAGGGGCTCTGCCAGTGCCTGACAATTACAGAGGTGGATGCTTTCAGCCAACCATTGGACTGAGCACAGGGTCCCCAATGGAGGAACTAGAGAAAGCACTCAAGGAGCTGAAGGGGTTTGCAGCCCCATAGGAGGAACAACAATATGAACCAACCAATACCCCCAGAGCTCTCAGGGACTAAATCACCAACCAAAGAGTACACATGGAGGGACCCATGGCTCCAGCTGCATATGTAGAAGAGGATGGCCTTCTAGGTCATCAATGAGAGGAGAGGCCCGTGGTCCTGTGAATGTTCTATAGCTCTGTGTAGGGAATGCCAGGGTGAGGAAGTGGGAATGGGTGTGTTGGTGAGTGAGAGGGGGCAGATAGGGGGTTTTCGGTGAGAACACAGGAAAGGGGATAACATTTGAAATGTAAATAAAGAAAATATCTAATAAAAAATAAAAATAAAAAATAAAATAAAATGCCTGAGGCAGAATAATCTATTAAGACAAAAGGATCACTTAGTTCACAGTTCTGGTAATTAAAAACATGGCACCTACCATGTTAGCTACATCATACTATACAGCATCATGGTAGGACTATAAGACGAGGGGAAGATGAGGAGCCAGGCAGATTTAAGAGCTTGGCTTCATCTTTTTCAAGCCACTAGATTTTGTGAGAGCTAATTCACTCCTTGAGACTGGTTTTAACATCTTCCAAGGGTGTTGTGTATGACTGGCCTTGGAGCACTCCTGTTAGAATAATAGCTATCATACTGAGGACCAAGCTTGAGGCATGTGGATCCTTAGAGAACACACTCATGTTATGTCCAAACCACAGAAGTGCCGTTCAGTAGCCTAGCCTGCCACATGTGTGTTCTTGGTATAACTCTGTTGATGCTGTGATTCACATGATTCTATTTCAGAGCTGTGAAGCAAAGACTTAACTCCATAATGAACACCTCTGTCAGAAAGAATGGCCTCTTTATTGCACATTATTACATCTTAAAGTGAATGCATAGTCTACAAAAAGAATTTTTAAAATCCTTTTTTAATGTTATAACTTTGGGGGCAGGGCATTATTTGATTATTTGGGGCTTGTATCTATGCTGGGGATCAGCTAGCTGATCAGACCAAACCAAGATGTAGCCATTCCTGATAAGTGTCACATTGACAAATTCAAATACAAAGACAGTTTTTCCTGAAGACAAAGGACCCAGGCTTGATTCCTATCACCCCACATGACAGCATATAACCATCTGTGACACCAGTACCAGGATCAGATGCCCTCTTTAGGCCTGCATAGGTACTGCATACAAGTGGCACACACAGACCACATGCAAGGAAAGCATACACACACACACACACACACACACACACACACACATAAAATAAAATAAAATGTAAAAAAAGAAAAAACTAATTATTATAAATCCAAATTGTATTCCTTTCTCTCTTCATATCGGACAGCCAGAAAAATTAAAAATAAAGTAAAATTAAGGAAGTTAGTAAATACTGAATGCTACATGTGTACTACATGTATTTCTCATATCATTTTATTTAATTCATAAGTCCGGTGTATAAGTTTGACCCTATGTGATAACATTCAAAGGTGAAGACAAGAATAAAGTGAAGCAAATTCTCTCAAAGTCACCCAGCTAGTACAATAACTGACCAACTGGCAAATCTTAGGAGCATGGTTGTAAAGTGCAGACTCTGCAGCCCTGTTTGATGTTGTACACCATGCAGAGTCTCAGATTGTATCATCAGTTCATCTGAGAACTGGTTAGGTATAGTATGGCTTTTAGGAACCTTAGACTGTAGCATGAACCTCAGTACGGACAGCATTTATAAGACACAGATTGTGTACAGGCTTCAAGGCTTTGTTTGTAGAATAGTTTTAAAAAAATGAAGTGTTTTGGCTTATTAGATGATATAGCCATAGTAGTGCATTAACAAAATAAGAATCTAGACTTGAACTTAGAAGGTAAGGGAGAGGTCTCAGGGAAGTCAAAGTGGAGCTACATTCAGGTCAGGAGAAAAAAAATTAAAAACTTATCACAGTGAAGAAGCATGAATACAGTGTCTATTGTGGCTCGGGTGATCAGGGTTAATTTCTCATTTAGTTACAGAGCAATGATAAGAGCTCGCCACTCTTTACAGCATTGCTAGTCTCAACTAGAAATAATTAATTGAGTTTTCACAGGAAACCTCTCTCAAAAAGGACAGTGGCAGCAACACTGCTATCTTATTGTTAAAGAGAATGTGTGTCCAAGAACACCTCGGCAAGCAGGCAGGATGGCGGCCCTTGCTACTGTGAACCTGGGTGGTGTCACACAGCATGGAAGGAGGGTTTTCCAGACCTAACTGCGTTGAAGATCTCCAGTGGGGGAAATTATCTTGCAAAGTAAAGACAAATCACATGGAGCCTTAGGAAAGAGAGAGCTCTTACAGAGTCAGGGATGCCACAAGGACCACACAGAGTTGGAGGAATGAGGATTTGAACAAAACTATTGACTACAGGGATAAAAGAGGGGACTTATGAACTAGAAACTAGGAACCAGCTCCTAGAAGCTACCAAAGACACGGAAATAGACTGTCTCCTAGACCTTCCGGAAAGGACTACAGCCCTTACAACACTTATGGTAGCACACTGGTCCACATACCAAGTACTCACTTCCATAGCAGAAACATAGTAAGTTAGCTTTGCTTCAAGTCAGTATGTCTGGTCTGGCTTGTTATAGCAGTAATAGGCAGCTAAAACAGACTCACAGAAAGTTCTGGGATCCTGTTAAGTATTACCTGAGTGTTGCTGTCAGTTACCATGTTAGTTCCTTCTGATGTGATGGTAGTGGTCTAAAACAACCTATGAGATATTATTTCTAGTACTCAGATGGATAAAAGTAGGCTTGGCTTGAGCTAGAGAGATGGCTCAGTAGTTAAGAGAACATTTGCTCTTCTAGGGGACTTGAGTTCAATTCTTCACACCACCCAAAGTGACTCACAACTGCTACTCCAGCTTCAAGGGATCCAACACCCCCTTCTTTTGATGCCACAGACACACATAAACTGACACATATACACATACATAAAAGAAAAATAACTCTGAAAAAAAAAAAACAGAAAAAGGAGGCTTTTTAAATTGTTAAATTACTCAGGTAAACTCATAGCTATAAGTTGAAAACATCACTTTGTTCATTAACAAGTCTGAATGATTCCAACATTCTTGCAAGAAGTCTGGGCTCTTGGCTTCTAATAGAAGCCATTAGAAGTCAAGAGATAGGGCTGGAGAGATGGCTCAGCAGTTAAGAGAACTGACTGCTCTTCCAGAGGTCCTGAGTTCAATTCCCAGCAACCACATGATGGCTCACAACCATCTGTAATGGGATCCAATGCCCTCTTCTGGTGTGTCTGAGGACAGCTTCAGTGTACTCATATACATAAAATAAATCTTATAAAAAAAAGAAGTAGAGAGCCTGTTATCAGAAAAAGTATGACAGTTATCATAATCAACAGGAATGCAGTGTCTTAAAGTGGCCCAGATAGCCTCTAGGGAAAATTTTCAACCCATGTGTGATGTTTTGAAGCCAACGGTCTTCCCCCAAGTTCAGACAGCAAAGTCCTAACTCTAGGCACCTAAGAATGTGGCTGTATTTAGAGACAAAATCTTCAAAGAGGTAATTAAGGTTAAACAGAGGTAATCTTTGTGAGACCTAATTTATTATGATTGATGTCTTCATGAGACAATCACGACAACCAAAAGGCTAGATGAAACAAATGAAGGAACAAGCACGTGGGGACCCAGTATAAAGATGGTCATCTGTCAGCCAAAGATGGACCAAACCTGATGATCTTGATTCATAGCCTCTAGAACTGTAAAAATCCACCCATGTGGTTGAAGCTACTCCACTGGAGTGTTTGGTACGGGGGCCTACCAAACTCATAAGCATGGCCTCTGAAACATGACCCTATCCTCTCCCCAGTAAAACCTGAGAGAGAGGTTTTGCTCAGTCTAGGTGAGGTCTGTGCTCAGTGTTTCTGTGTATGCTATAACTGAAATCAGTTCTCCTTGTGGAAACCCACAGTGAGACATAAAATGTTGACAGATGGAGAAGACTTTCCAAGAATTCCGAGGTGTGACTAAAAGCTCATTTGAATATCCTGCAGGGTAGCACTGGCTTTGTGCACAGTGGGGACCTCGATTGATTTAGCAGCCATGCAAAAATTCCCCCATGAGATCATCAGAGGAACTCGGAGTTGTGGGAAGTTCTCCTGCAGAGCACAGGGTGTAGCTGAAGTCAGAAGTACATGCGGCATCTTTCTCGTTCTCACCTATCTGGGTAAGTCTCAGTGTCCTTAGCTTTGCCGGCTCTCTGTTTCCTTCCATGTTTATACTCACGTTCCTTTCTTAAGAGTTTGGGAGTATTAAATAACTTCAAATATCTACTTGTGGTGTTGTGTGGCTACATACACACACAACAGTCCCTCCCTCTCTGTCATCTATTGCAGGGGAATTTCCCTTAATTATCTGGTTGGCTAAGAAGATGACAAATAGCCAATCGCTGGGTGAAAATGAGGAGGCAGGTTTTCCAAGCAAGACAAGAAGAGTGGGGGGGGGGAGGAAGAGAAAGACAGGGTTACATTTTCCACCATCAGGCTGGAGAGATGGCTCAGCGATTAAAAGGCCTTATTGCTCCCACAGAAGAGAGATCAGGTTCCCAGGACCCATGCAGCAACTTACACATGTCCACACATCTAATTCTAAGGACACCAACCATACACATGGTGCACACATATACATGTGAGCAGACACTAGTACACTTTAAAAAAAAAAATCTCACAAGATCATCAGTGACCTCACACTATCCCTCATGAGTTAGCTCTCCAGCTGACACTGCACCCTAAGGAGGGTGACTGTAAAGCTGGCCACATGGTGCTATCTACTGCCAGTCATATCCGTCACGAACTCTTCTCACATTCTCAACCTGTGAAGTCACTTTGATCTCCTTCTGTCCCCACTGCACATCCATCAAAATAGCTTCTAAGAGTAACAAAATTCGGGCTGGTGAGATGGCTCAGTGGGTAAGAGCACCGTCTGCTCTTCCGAAGGTCGTGAGTTTAAATCCCAGCAACCACATGGTGGCTCACAACCACCCGTAATGAAATCTGATGCCTTCTTCTGGTGTGTCTCAAGACAGCTACAGCGTACTCATTTATAATAATAAATAAGTCTTTAAAAAAAAAAAGAATAACAAAATTCTCGAGTAGAAGACTTGGGAATAGAGTAAAGTTGCTGGTCATACCATTTTTTAAAAGATGTGTTCCATTTTTATTTATTTGTATGTGTAGGTGAATGTATCTGGGTGAGTGTATGATGTGTGTACAGGTTCCCATGTACATATAAGGAAGCCAGAAGAGGGTGTCAGATCCCCAGGCACTGGAAGTTACAGACAGGTATGAGCTGCCTGGCATGAGTGATGGAAACTGAATTCAGGTCTTCTGCAAGACCAACAAGGACCCTTAAGCTCTGAGCCCTGTTCCAGCCCAGGGCTGCTGTTGTCATGGTAGTGAAACCTTGCTCTGGGTAACTCAAGGCCTTGATATTTACTGCTCCCAAACAGACATTTGGTGTGTAAATATAAGCACAAATACTTTTTTTTCTCACTCAAAGATCCAGATAACAAATGAATTCTAGTTGCCATCTCTAAAATGTCTCTACATATAACTGATCATATGTTTTTGGAAGATGCTTCTTGATCTTATTTATTGTGATATGACATTTGTATGGTCTTATGGTTCCTCTTTTATTTTCTTTTATGGAACAGGCCTTCCCTATGTAGCCCAGGCTCAAGTCAAATCCTGGTCTCTCTATCACCCAGGCTATGGCCAAAATCCTCAGCCTCCCACGTGCTGGAATTCCACGCCTGTAACCCCACGCTCAGCTGGTCTAGAAGTTCTACAATAAATTTCAAATTATTTCTCTATATATGTTATGGCCTACGGTACTGTAGAATATTTACTGTAAGGCACAGACAACACTTGTTAGCAATATAATTTTTGTGATACACATGTTTACTGGGAGTGTGAGGTGTTGTCTATAACTCAACAAAAACTGACCATGACTAGCAGAGGCAATCTTCTACCCTAGTAAACTTTCTACCCTCCACACATCACAGAACATCCTATTATTAAATAGTACTGTTGTAATTGTTTCTGTCTTCCTGACTGAGAGTTGCGGGCCGTTTATACTATGGAAGCCAATCATAATAATTTAAGACTCACTAAGCATGATGGGAACCTTAGTTTCAGAGACATAAACATATGGTTGTAAAATGCAAGCTCACACATTTCTTATCATCACCCAGGAGAGCCAGAGTGTCATTCAGATGTTTCACCTTCGGAGTGTCTGTAAGTTACCGTCTTTGAATGAAAGACTATTTATTTGATAAAATAAATGCCTTTTTTTGACCCAAAGTTTCAGAAGTTTCTGCATTTCAGAAATCAGAAAAAATGTTTAGTTGACTTCTTTAATAAATATGCAGAAGATGCCACTAATTTTCATTATCAAATTATTAAATTTACTAAATCTTATTATATTCATTGGATTATTATCACTTCTTAATTGAATTACTAAATTGTGATTTATATTTGCTAGTACATAAGGAGGTCAAACTTACCTCCCAAACTTGAAGCACTTGGATACAAAAGAGAGCATTATTGGTAAATTTCCTTCACTAGAAAAATAGGTATAAAACCGACCTGCCTCAGGCAGCATGTTGACTCTTGCCATGACAGTAACAAATAGATCAGGGAAAGGGACATTCTTATCTGCTCATGTACTTTAGCTCTAGGGCACTATGGGTTTAAGGACTGAGAAGGTGGCTTTGTTCTTAAAGTCCCATCATCCCCACAAAGGCCAGGCCTGAGGGCTTCTGTAACCCCAGCAGGAACGGGAGAGAGACAAATGGATCCTTGGGTCTCATTGGCCAGCCAACCTAATTGATGAGCTCCAGTTTCTGTGAGAGACCCTGTCTTGAAAAAACAAGGTGGGAAACGGTGGAGGGAGATGCACCAACCTATGACTTTCATACATTTGTACACACACATGAACACACACCCAAGAATACCCTCACCCCCACATACACATGAATGCCATGATTTTTTGTTAAAAATCTATTGCTGTCTGTGATGGTTTGTATATGCTTGGCCCAGAGTGGCACTATCAGGAGGTGTAGTGCTGTAGTAAGTCTCCAATTCCAATAAGCCCATGCAAAAACCACACAACTCAGTTACAATATTTACAAACTCTACACCTAGATTAGGCAGATCTACCACTACATTAATCTATTCCCTGGCTATGAGATCCCTTGCTACTTGTGGCTTCTCCAGGCCATGTCGTTCTTCTGCTCCATCATCCTTCCACTTCCTCTTCTCTGTCCTTTTTCCTCTACTCTCTAAAACCTCCAGTCCAACCTTTCCCTTCCACTGCCCCATCACAGGCTCTAGCCTTAATTTGACCAGTTAAAATGGGAGAAGGTTCACATGGAATCCCCTGAGTACATGATCCACTTCTCACTGGGGTAGCCCCTCCTGAGAATGCAGAACTAACATAAGAATACAAACAGCACCAGGGCAACCCACAACTGGGTAGCCTTGTTGGAGTAGGTGTGTCGCTATGGGTGTGAGCCTTAATACCCTTGTCCTAGCTGCCTGGAAGTCAGTCTTCTGCTAGCTGCCTTTGGAACAAGTGGAATTTCTCAGCTCTTCCAGTCCAACATCTGCTTGGATGCTCTCATGCTCCTCTTACCTTGATGATAATGGACTGAACCTCTGAACCTGTAAGCCAGCCCCAATTAAATATTGTCCTTATAAGAGTTGCCTTGGGCGCCGGGCGGTGGTGGCGCACGCCTTTAATTCCAGCACTTGGGAGGCAGAGGCAGGCAGATTTCTGAGTTCGAGGCCAGCCTGGCCTACAGAGTGAGTTCTAAGACAGCCAGAGCTATACAGAGAAACCCTGCCTTGAAAAAGCCAAAAAATAAATAAATAAATAAATAAATAAATAAATAAATAAATAAAGAGTTGCCTTGGTCATGGTTTCTGTTCACAGCAGTAAAACCCTAACTATCACAATGTCTACGTCATTTTCTCTTCTGGAAAGAGTCCAAATGTTGATCCAACACAAAGCACACATTATGATAGGGCACAGAGTAAAAAAACTAATGTCAGACCTCTTTAGGGCCTAAACATGACTCTCTTGTGCTACACAGATCACTTCTTGGAACCCAACTCATTTCAAAGCTCTGTCTATTCCTCATTATATGGAATAGTGGAAAGTAGAATCCATTATTTTGTCTAGACTCTGTCAATCAATGTCGCCTACCAAAGAGATATCGAACCTAGAGCACAATGACAAATGAAAGAACAGACATGGTCACAGTTAAACTGGAGACCCAGCCCCATACAGAGCTCAAACATAATGTCTGGCCTTGCCTAAACCTTCCAATTATGTGCCTTGTAGAAATCTGCAAAGCTAACACCTACGTATGCCGAAATTTCAAAGGACATTCTGATTGCAGAAGAAATTTGAATCCTTTCAGGAAAAGAATAGGATAAAAATATCTTTATCCCACGCATCTAAATTTAAAACACATTTTGTTTTGTGACAGTGCGAGACACTAAATTTGAAGTGCTTTTGCTCCAAGACCTCAGGGTCTTAAAAGATTATGATCTCATTCAGTTGGCTTTGGGTGGCTGTCATTCAAACCACTGTGTGCATACACAATAGCTCATGTAGTTCCAGAACACAGACAAAAGACAGCCACTAACGCCATTTCTAAGCCTGCGGAGGCTGCTTTCCTCATGGAAGGGCAGAGACCAGACCTCACGCTAAATAAGGCACATTCAATGTCTTTATACAAGAGAAACAACAAAAGACGGATGGAGGTTAATTTTTATGTTTAGCTATGCACGTGTTACTTTGTTACTTTTCTAATAGGGTAATGATGGACTATCATAAGAGATGCTTCTGGAAACAGAAAGCCAACCCTCACTGGAGCCCTGTGAGTGTCATCATAAAGATTTGTGTGTTTTCAATTCCTTAGTGAGAATTAAGATTCTAGACATGCTGGAAAGAGCTTGGAGGGATTAAAGACTACGTTGGATGCTTAGCTATGGCCACCCCTGGTGAGTGGCGGAGCCACAGATGGACAGACAGTCTTTCCTGCCGTGTTACGCTACAGAGTGAAAGGCATTTTAGGTATTTGCGAACTGAGTGTTCTTGTGATGCTTTTTTCTGTGGAGAGAACTCATCATTTGTCAATATAAAATCGACTTGATCTTTGTTTTGAAAAGTGAAGAAGAAGAGGTATGTGTGGAGCTTATTAGAAATCTAGTTTCACAGCCAGGCAGTGGTAGCACATGCCTTTAATCCCAGCACTTGGGAGGCAGAGATAGGCGGATTTCTGAGTTCGAGGCCAGCCTGGTGTACAGAGTGAGTTCCAAGACAGCCAGGGCTACACAGAGAAACCCTGCCTCGAAAAACCAAAAAGAAAAAAAAGAAAAGAAAAGAAAAGAAAGAAATCTAATTTCAGGCCACAGCAAAGATCAACCTGCAACAAATAAGCCAGAGAGGGAACAATAACAAGATGAATGAAGTACCTAGAAGAATGCTAAAGTGCTCTGGATGAAAATTCGTACACAGGACCTGGGGAAGCTACTGTTGTTGAGGAATCAGGCACATACCATTCTGAACACTGTATGCAATGCAAATGGTGAATAGCCCGGAGCCACAAAAGCACCACCAAAGATTTCTGTGTTGCCTGGTTTCCAAGTCCTTGATCTTTTGGTCCAGGTGTCAAGTGGTGCTTCTTCAGAGGAACAAAATCAAGCAAAGCACAGAGCAGAGCGCAAACTAATCATGAATTTGCTCAGACTCGCACATACATTCTCTCTTTCTCTCTCTCTCTCTCTCTCTCTCAATACATATATATAATATATATATTATATATGAATATATAATATATATTAAGATATATAATTGTAAAATAAAATCAGGCTGCAGAATCTACTAAGCAGGACTCATAGGGCTCACAGAGACTGGTGCAGCATGTACAGAGCCTTCATGAGTCCATGCTAGGTCCTCTGCATGTATGTTGTGGTTGTTTAGCTTGGGGGCTTTGTGAGGCTCCCAACCGTGGGAGTGGGAGTGTCTCTGACTCTTTTGCCTGCTCTTGGGACTGTTTCCCTCCAGAAGGTTGCTTCATCTAGCCTTGATATGAGGGTCTGTGTCTAGTTTGATATCTCTGGGATGTCTGCTCCTTTCTGGAGGGAAGCAGAGGAGCAGTGGATCTGGGGGAGAGTGGAGGGAAAGGAACTGGGAAGAGTAGGGGGAGGGGAGGCTGTG
Organism: Montemys delectorum; assembly: GCA_019843815.1. Lineage (NCBI taxonomy): Eukaryota > Metazoa > Chordata > Mammalia > Rodentia > Muridae > Montemys > Montemys delectorum. Next base: position 37,166 of record JADRCD010226412.1, read on the forward strand.
GTCCTGATGTACTGCAGGAGAAAGGAGTAAATGAAAAAAATTGCATTGGGCTATTGTTTTGTTGAAAGAAAAACAACAGCAAGTTATCTAACACCATCTGTACGGTACCTTTTCTGTATCCCAAATTCTTTCTCAGCAACCACTAGTCATCAGACTTGTTATAAATGTTTGATTATTTAACTCTTTTAGAATATAGAAGACACATAAAGTACTATTTATAGCTGTTGAACACTAAATCGTAACGATATTTCTTGAGAGGAAGAATCCTGGATTCTCCTTTGTTCTCACCTAAGGCATCTTCCAGACTGCAGAACATGGTACAGAGTCCAAGATGAGAGCTATGACCCTGTTGGAAGGGAAATAAAGTCAAGACAAGGCAGATGGATTTGAGGATCAGGTCCTGGAGCTGAGAACCACAGAATAGGAAGTCCAAACTCTAATTGAGAATTCCCTTCAGGTTTTGGGGGGACCCTCAGAAATTAAACCTCAGGATAAAATTCCAAGAGTTCCCTTAAAGGACCCTACATAGTTCTGAGAAAGCAGAGGTCTGCTTGAGCTTGATCAGAGGGCAGAAACATTAGTGAGGACCTTAATCTGTACACATGCACCCTTGACATTAGCTGCAGGCCTGCCATAACAAAGCCCAAAAGTTGTCTCCAAGTGCTAACAATGATTAGTCAATTATCTTACTGTCAGAACAATACTCAATACTGGTTAGAGGAAGATGGAATTATGTGGAGACTGACAATAAATCATCCAAATTCTGAGTAGAAGAAAAGGGTGATCAGAGACAAAACAACAAGACCTACCAATGACTAACCGACCGGTCAAGACCTACCAATGACCGACCAGTCAAGACCTACCAATGACTGACCAACTGGTCAAGACCTACCAATGGCTGACTGACCGGTAATGGTTAACATGGGACAAGACCTACCAAAGGCTGACCGACCAGTAATGGTTAACATGCGACATAGTGTTCTGATTTGATAGTTTCTATGTAAACTCTTTCAATCCTGAGCCTTCCAGCCTTCAAAACAATGAGCTGAAGGGACCCTTTCTCTTCACAAATTACACAGTCTGCAGTATGTGGTGATAACAAACCCAGACTTAGACCATTAACTAATGTGGTAAGGAAATAAAATAAATATGGAAACTTGGAAGAAAGAATGGAGTATTTAAATGCAGATGTAGAATAAAAAGAGTAAGGACAGCATCTTTTGATACACAAAATAAATCTGGGAAGAAGTTAGTGGATAGCTAGGGTCATGGTTTGAATATGCTTCGCTCAGGGAGTGGCACTATTAGAAGGTGTGGCCTTGTTAGAGTAGGCGTGTCACTGTGGGTGTAGGCTTTAAGACCCTCACCCTAGCTGCCTGGAAGCCAGTATTCTGCTAGCAGCCTTCCAATGAAGATGTAGAACTCTTAGCTCCTCCTGCCTCACGCCTGTCTGGATGCTGCCATGCTCCCACCTTGATGATAATGGACTGAATCTCTGAACTGTCAGCCAGCCCCAATGAAATGTTGTCCTTATAAGAGTTGCCTTGGTCATGGTGTCTGCTCACAGCAGTAACACCCTAAGACAGCTAAAGGGCAGCAGGCAGGGCTGGAAATGCAATTGTGGGTCAACTGTAAAGATAATGAGGAGCAAAGGAGAAGAGTAAAACAAGACAGAGCATTCTGCAAGCATCTGTCTCTGCAATCAGAGTTCAACACATAAAGACAATGAGACGGGGGAGAAACAATAGTACAAACATTTTCAAATCCAACCAGCAACAGCCACCTGCACAGAACTCTCATATAGGTCAGATGCAATGGAAAACAGACATAAAGTTTCTGTAATTGAACATTGGAAGGCAAAGGCAATAAGGCTGAGACCTGGACATCAGCCAGAGAAAGGGACACAATACTTCCAAAGAGCTCTAAGACAAAGGTTTTTCTTTCAAGTCCCCTTCTGTGCTGGGGTGGTTACGAATCCTCATTCATTTTACTAGCAACAGTCAATCTGACGGTATTGGCCTGGTAAGACCCATGTTTTAAATAGTTTGTCAGTGATAATAGAAAGATAATAGGGGCAAGTATGCGTTTCTGAGCTTTATGCTATGAGGTGGGCTCTGATGGTGGTGGTGACGCAGCTAAGTGCATGCTGCATAAACGTAAGTATCTGAGTTCCGAATGCCAGAACCCGTAGCAAAGCCTCTGAGTGTGGCCTCACTTATCTAACTCCAGTGTTGAGGACGGGAGGATTCCTGGAATTTGCTGCCTTGCCAGATTAGCTGAGCCAGTGAGTTAAAGGTTCCCTGATGGCCTTAGTGACTTTTCTGCCTCTGTGACAAAGTGCCATGACCAAGGCAACTTGTAAAAGAAACCATTTAACTGGGGCTTGCGTACCATTTCAGAGCATGAGTCCGTGGTCACTGTGGTGGGAAACAGAACAGCAGGCAGAGACAGGCATGGCTCCAAACAATAGCTGAGAGTTCACATCTGGTCCACATGTACAAAACAGAGGTGGGGGGGGGAGGTAAGGGGAGGGGAGGAGAGGGATGGAAAAAAAGAGAGAGAGGGAGGGAGAGAGGGAGGGATGGAAGAAGAGAGAGGGAGAGGGACAGGGAGAGGAAGGAGACAGAGAGGGAGGGATGGAGGAAGAGAGAGGGAGAGGGACAGGGAGAGGGAGACTGGGCCTGGAGAGGGCTTTTGACATTCCTCCTCCAACAAGATCACACCTCTTCATTCACCCTAAATAGTTCCACCAACTGCCGGCCAAGCATTCAAATAGATGACCCAGCGGGAGCTACTCTCATTCAAACCACCAGAGTGAGAGACCCTGATTCAAAAACTAAGGTGGAGAGGGATTGGGAAAAATATCTAATGCTAGCTTCTGCTCTTTTTACATATGTGTGCATACATATGTATGTACCCACAAATGTACACACATGTATGTATGCACCCACACTGTACACATACATGTGCACACACACAATAAAATATATTTATAACACACACACCAGAAAACCCCACCCTAGTGTAATGAGGTGGTTCTCGGGTTTCCTAACGCTGCGACCCTTTAATGCAGTTCCTCATGTTGTGGTGACCCCCCCCAACCATAAAATTATCTCTATTGATACTTTATAAGCATAATTTTGCTACTTTTATGAATTGTATTGTAAATATCTGTGTTTTCCTATAGTCTATGAAACTCCTGTGAAAAAGTTAGTTGACCACCAAAAGGGTTGCAACCCAGTTAGTTAAGAATCATTGATCTAATAGAAGCCCTACATATGAAGGTACCTTGGTTTTTTTTTCTGTCCACCATAGTTCATCGAGTGCCTAAGACAATGTGAGGCATAGAGGAAGAATTCAACTAAATTTTGTACTATGCATCAACAATGAAAGAGAGAGAAAAACCCAAGACACTTTACTGTAAGCTGGGAGTATATTACTAAAAGGAATATAAATCAATTCAGAAAGACTGATTTGAGGGAGAACTTGAGAATTCTGATGAGATTTTCTGACCTGGACATTTGTCTTGCTTTACTTTGGGTGCCTGCAAAGATTATAATAAATCTCTTTCTGAGAAAGCACATTCCTATCATTTATCCTCTCAGACAATCAAATTTTAAGCAAGAAAAATGTGACTCTCTCTGGGTGTCTTTTGCCACAAGTGAAATGTGGTAAGATTTTTGTTGTTGTTGTTGTTGTTGTTGTTGTTGTTGTTTGGTTTTTCTTTTCTTTTCTTTTCTTTTTTTCTTTTCTTTTTTTGGTTTTCTGAGACAGGGTTTCTCTGTGTAGCCCTGGCTGTACTGAAACTCACTCTGTAGACCAGGCTGGCCTCGAACTCAGAAATCCACCTGCCTCTGCCTCCCAAGTGCTGTAAACCAAGCCATGTGTCAAGACACAGTGGGAAGAATGAGGAACCGGGCTAGAGGGGTGGCTCCGCAGTTAGAACACTGCGTATTCTTGCAGGGGCTTTAGCTTGGTTCCCAACACCCACAGCTCACAACCATCTGCAACTCTATCTTGGCAGAATCCAAGGACAACTGCTTCCGGCCTTCATGGACACACGCACACATGTTCATAAAGACGCGGGCACATAAATAAAAAGAAAAGGAGTTCTAAATTCTCTCAGGAAGAGGGAAAGATGTGGGGGCACGCATCTGGGGAGTGGGATTTTGAATGAAATTCGGACCATGGTACTTTCATTCTCTGTGATTTTGCCTTCGGACAGAACTGGTTAAGAAAGCAACATCAGGAAAGCCGGGAAGAAATTGCTGTCTTAAAGTATGGTTGAACATTAATGGCATGAGTACTGGGGGCCAGAATAGTAATCGGGCAATGACACAGTGGCGCGCAGCAGCAGGGGCGGCAGCAGGGGCGGCAGCAGGGGCGGCAGCAGGGGCGACTAGCAGTGCAGTCGGACTCTCTAACAGAGCAATCCATAGGTAGCAATCCATGAAAGCCGGGGCATCCTGAGAAACGAAACTGACCCAAGCTCCTAAAGGCAACCTCACTTTAGGTCTCGTGTAATTTCGTTGACATTAGCCCAGGATAGCCCCACCTCTGTTGTTTTAAACTGAGGTGGGAGAGGCTACCACCTCGCTCCTAACTGGTAGAAACAAGACAAAGGGTTGAAAACTAATGTCACTATAGCTCTTTGGTCCTTTGTAGTCCAATTGCTTCTCTGATAGTCCCAGGCTTGTTTAAATTAGATGTCTATGCTTGTGGGCACTTGGCTCTCTGTAGGATCAGAGCCACATGACAGGTTATACGAAAGCTCACACATTTCCTTAATTTCTTCATCCTGAGGCTCCCTCCGGGCAAAAGTGATATTTCTGATGTTTTTATTCACTTGGTCTCCATGCTTATTATTGAGCTGCAGTCCACAATTCTAGGTACAAGGTACAAGAATAAACGAGGCAGGTTTCTGAGCTCAGAGTTCAGAGTCTGCTCCAGAAGGAGGACGAAATGGAGGCACTCTAGGGAGCGTGGTGCAGTGTGGTCTACGAGAGCAAAGCAGTTGACCCAAGTTCAGAAAGGCGGCGTGGGGCTCTCAGAGCTCTGTAGCAGGATGACAGGAGCCCTGTGTGTTGAAGACGGGAGTGCATGCCCGCTCCATGTGGGTGTTCAGGAGGTGAGAAGACCATCCCTTTGAGGATATTGTAAAGAGAAAACAAACAAGCAAAATCCAGAATCCTGGGCTGCCTCATCCAGCCTTGATTTGCTAGTTTGAGCCTCGTCTTTTTACAGCTTGTTATGCAGTGTTTGGTTGATCTCCGTGAGGAGCCTGCTCTTCTCTGAAGGGAAATGAAGGAGCAGCAGATCTGGGGGAGAGCAGAGGTGGACCGGTGAGAATGAAGGGGAGGCTGTGGTCGGGATGTACTGTATGAAAAAGAAAGAAAGAAAGAAAAATATTTTTTAATGGCAGTCTACTTACTATACCAGCAAAACTGGCTCACTGACAAAGCCTTGCCATTGTGATATGTAAATCAATATTCATGAGATGATTTTAAGTATTCATCTCTAGTCTGGCTTACAAAACTATGAAGCCCAGCATAGTGTGGTTACAGTACAAGAATTTAAAACGTCCCAGTGCTTGCAAAATCTGCTTCCAGCTACCTTTTGTCAAAATCTCTAATCAAGTTTTCTTCCTAAAGTCATGCTAAATATTCCTCTCATCTATTTATATGTTGTAATTATACCTCTACATAAAGGAATGGGACTGTAAGTACCCAGCTCACCATGGTAATGCGGAAGATTATAATGTATAGAAGTTTTCAGTCCCATTGTCTCTCTTGAGAGCCGATAGGATGACAGCCATCGGAAGCCTGTAAGATGTCTATTTCTGCTGTAGATCCCCTCACTGACCATTGGGTTCATTCAGATTCAGCTTGGACAGTAAGCAACTAACACACACTCTGCCCACAGCCCAGGTGGCCCTCCATGGCCACGTATGCCGCAGACAATCTGAATTGTCAACTTAAGGAGATGTAGAATCAAGCCGACCTCAGGACGTGTCTGGAAGGTTGTTTCCGAAGTTACTCATGGTGACAGGTGACGCCTTTCACAAAGGCAGGTAGGTCCCAGAGTGGAAAGGAAGAAAGGAAACCAATTCCCACCCTTCATCCTCTCTGCTTCCTGACTGCAGGTGTGATGAGATGTGACCAGCTGCCTCACCATCCCTCCCACCGAGGACTCTCCCTCCATCTGTCAACTCTTCCTTCCTCAAGTTGCCACATCCACAGCAAGAAGACAAGAAGGCCATGGCGCACGCCTTTAATTCCAGCACTTAGGGGGCAGAGGCAGGCAGATTTCTGAGTTCCAGGCCAGCCGGTTCTACAGAGTGAGTTCCAGGCCAGCCAGGGAGAAACCCTGTCTCGGAAAACCAAAAAAAAAAAAAAAAAAGGCAACATTTGCACCTATATTTGCATTTGATCACAACCTACTTTATTCCTAAACACAGGGATAAAGACAAACACTGAATTCTCAAAGTGGTTAGATGGCTAGAAGACACTACAGTCCACCAGTCATTTAGCTTTATTTATTCAACTTTGTGCATTTTAATGTTTCTTTTGCATGGATATGTGTCCATTACACTTGGAAGTCAAAAGACTGCATCAGATCCCCTGGAATTGGAGTTGCACACAGCTATGAACTGCTGTGCACGCTGGGAACTGAATCCAGGTCCTCTGCAAGACCAGAAGAGCTCTTAACTGCTGGGCCATATCTCCAACCCCTGCAAGTCATTTTTATTCACGCTGGCTTCAACAACATCCCCTTATCTTTCTATTTCACCTCAACTTACTCATTAGCTAAATAAAAATACCAGAGCTGAAGGCAACAGAGGGGAACTGAGAAAAAGAAATTTATTTTGTTATTTTATTTTATTTTATTATGTTTATGTTGGTATGTATATGCACCAAGTGTGTGCAAAAGAATGGAGACTTTCAGGCTTTCACATAGGAGAGCACTCTCCACTCCTAGTTTGTCTTTGGCATGTAGGGAGCATCATTATTAGTTGTCAAAATAGCTGGTTTACTATGTATCAATTTTTGCCCTTTATGTAAATGTATCTGTGTTTGCGTGTATGTTCATCTGTGTGTGTGTGTGTGTGTGTGTGTGTGTGTGTGTGTGTGCATGTTTCTGCAGGCATGTAGAGGATGGCCTTAGATGTCTTTTTTGTAGAGCACAGTCCTTATTTTTGGAAAGAGGATTTCTCCCTGGCCTGAGGCTCATAGATTAGTGAGCCCCAGGGATCTACCTATCTACAAATCAATGCAGGGGATTACAAACTCGTGTCAACACATCTGGATTTTTTACATGGGTTTAGGGCATCAAAATTGGGTCCTAATGTTTGTGTGGCGAGCACTTTAGTGACTGAGTTATGAGCTGAAATATCTCCCAGCCTTTTTCTTTTCTCTGCTAAGTCTTACTATCATACCAACAAGTCCAGACAGAACCAAGTTCTGAGTTCTTTTTAAACCCTTAATTAAGTATATCTCTATATTAGATAGACAGATACATAGATACATAAATAAATAGATACACAGATAAAATATAGGCATAAAATTCACTTGGGAGAGTGATGTTTACTTTCTAGTTTGAGAAGTTTCCTTTTTTAACTGTTTTTTAAACAACAAAAATAGGAAAATAATGATTTAATCAAACTGACATATTTTAACATATGTAGTCTAATGTTCCCGGAATTTCTGAAGCTGATGTCCAGGAAAAGTTAAAGTATCAAATGATTAGAAGGGTCACCACATCTTATCAGTCAAACTCAGAACAGACTATCAAGAGCCAGGGAGAAGCATAGACAACACAACTCAACTTCCCTAGTTTATAACTAATAATATTTATAAATAATATAATGTAATAATCAGCTACTCCGTAACTAATAACATGGCTTTCCTAATGGTTTCAGTGTCTGAAGTAGAAGGAGAGATGGGTCTGCAGCCTCCCAGCCTTTGAGGAACTGTACAGGAGGTGCACATGCCGCCGGAGGCACACATGCCCGACTTGGACTTGTCAGTCATGCTGGTGGTTTACAGCAATGCTTAGTATGACACTGACTCCTCCCCTCACCTCCTTGGTTCTTCAGAAAGGTCCATTCAGAAAGGCATTTCTCAAAAGAGATTAGCACACTCTGGAAGAGAAGAGCCTAGTTTATACGAAGGTAAACTTGACTTCTGCTAGTGCCAGAGACTGGTCACGCCAACCACTGCAGTGATGTTTTTGTGAAGTGTGTCACCTCATAATAAATCCCTTATAGTGAGATCACTTTCTCTCCTCCCCAGGAGGCTCACAAGTTTCCAGTACCTTTCTTACATACCTTAAAGTACTCCCTCTAGGAGAGTAGAGGCATAAGGTAACCAAAATAATTGGAAAAATCGGTTTCTTACATCAAAAGCATTGCTTGCAATATGAAACATTTTAGCCATCGGAGCAAACATAAACAGTAAATGTAATCTAACCTTAAACTCAATTTGAGAAGATTCTTTTGTATAGTGTGTGGAATGCCTCTGGTTATTGCTAGCTTGTCTGCTTGAACACATCTCACAATCCCATATATAAGTCATGGTAATATCCGTATTAAACACTCATCGGGGTGCCATTACTCCCACAGACAATTCCAGTTTTTATTGTAGCTAGTTTATTAGATTTTATGACTCCTTGTGATACCAATAAAAACTCATGACTCCACCCAGCTATTTATTTAATAAAATAGTGTCAACCCAGAAAATCAAGCTTGATAACCAAGAAAACATAAAAGGCAACGTTCTCAAATAGGAGAATGAATACATGCATCTATAATTTGACTTAGTAATTCAAAATGAAAGGTCAGATCATGTCCCTGAGCCAGGATGTAGCAATGACTGTTGTTACACAGTAATTTAATAAGTGAATGAATGAGCAACTAAACTTGTAGTCATGGTAACAGATTTCTCTGAGACTTTACTGAAAGCAGATTTGCCTGAGAAAGCAAAAGCTCTGTTATTCAGACAGCCTGGATTTCATATAAGAGGATTAAGATGTAAACAGGAACTTAATGCTAATGTTTGTGATATTTTCAGTTAATAAAATAGCATGTTTATGGAAATGGGACATTTGATCAAATGTTGGTTACAAATAAAATACTTAGGATGGTTATGGAGCCAGGGGACATTTTATCAAATGCTGATTGCAAAGTGCATCTTTCTGTCCCCTGCTTCCAACTCTTACATAACTCCCCAAAGGGTGGTATTAGGAGGCGGGGTCTCTGGGAAGTAAGTAAATTTAGATAAAGTCATAGGCTGTACAGTCTGTGGTTAGATTAAAGACCTTGAGGTGCGGGGAGGGAAGAGAGAGAAGGGGGAAGAGGGAGAGGAGAAAAGGATAAAGAAAAAGAAAGAAGGAAAGAATGGAGGGAGGGAGGGAGGGAGAGAGGGAGGGAAAGAGGGAGGGAGAGAGGGAAAGAGGGAGAGAGGGAGGGAGGAAGAAACATAATCTCTGTTTTCTTGCCATGTGGACTTAAATCAAGAAGTTGGTCACAGGGCCAGTGAGATGGCTCAGTGCATAAAGGAGCTGTGGCCAAGTCTGATAACCTGAGTTCAATCCCTGAGATCCACATTAGGGATCACTTTATTGATTATTTTTTTAGGCTACTCACGTTTGGTTTTATCCTCAGTCCCTGGGCTATCTTGTCTCTGGTTCTTGGTTACCCTAGAAGTGTCCAGCATGGGTTCCTTCTTGTGGTGTGGACCTTAAGTCAAATCAGACATGTGCCACCATTGCCCTAGTATATTTTGCAGACAGAACAAATTGAAGGGTTGGTGTCCATATTTCTCTTTCAGTGGCCTGCAGACCACTGCACCAAACAGACTACAATGTATGGGTGAGAGTTCCATTAGGCACCAGCTCAACTTCTTCATGTTTAATGAATTGTGTGGGTGTTGTCCTCAGCAACAAGGCCCCACTGTCAGTTTCTGGATAACTTTTCTTACCCCATCAGCCTGGGTTCTTTGGAGATCTCCATGGGACTCCCACAGGCTATCAACTCAATTCAGTGCAACCCAGGGCCTCCACTGGAAGCCTGTCTTGGTGGCAAGAGATGGCCAGTTGAGAGTTCATATCCTCCATTTACTAGAAGTCTTCACTAGGCTTACCTTCCTAGATTCCAGGAAGTCTCACTGTATTACGCTTCCACATCAACCACCAAATGCCCCCTAATTTCAGCCATCTCTTCCTGCTCTCTCTCTCCCTCTCTCTATCTCCATCCCACCTCCCCCACACCCCACACACCTTCTCCCTCCTGTCCCCAGTCCACATGTAAAATCTATTCTGTTTCCTCTTCCCAAGGAGGCCCATACATCCCATTTTCTTACCTAACCTCTCTGAGTCTATAGACTGTAGTATGATTATCATTTACTTAACAGCTAATATCCATGTATAAGTGAATGCATACCATATTAGTCTTTCTGGGTCTGAGTTACCTCACTCAGGATAATCTTTTCTAGTTTTGTACATTTGCCTGTAAATTTCATGAAGCCATTTTTTCCCTAATAGCTGAGTAATACTCTGCTATTTACACGTACCACATTTTCTTTAATCCATTCTTCTGTTGAAGGACAATTGTTTCAAATTTCTAGGTATTATGACTAAAGCCATAATGAACATAATTGAGTAAGTGTCCTTGTGGTATGTATGCCCAAGAGTGGAAAATCTGGGTCTTTGGGTAGATCGGTTTCCATTTACAGACGACTCACCACATGGATTTCCACAGTGGCTGTATGAATTTCCACTCTCACCAGCAACTGAGGATTATTCCCCTTGTTCCATATCCACACCAGCACCAGCTGTCACATGTGCTACCGATCTTAGCCTTTCTAACAGGTGTAAAATGAAATCTCAAAGCAGTGTAGAGATTTGCACTTCCCAGATGGCTAGGGATGCTGAGTATTCTTTTCAAATGTTTCTCCGCCATTTCTATTTCTATTGAGAATTCTCTATTCAGATCTGTGCTCCATTTTCATTAGGTTATTAGTTTCCTTTCTAGATTTAATTTCTTTATACGTTTTGGATATTAGTCCTCTATTAGATGTGGAGTTGGTAAAAATCTTTTCCCATTCTGTGGGCTGCTGCTTTGTCTGCTTGATGCTGTCCTCTGGCTTACTGAAGCTTTTTAGTTTCATGAAGTCCCATTTATTAATTGTTGATTCTAGTGCTTGTGCTATTGACGTTCTGTAGAATCGTCTGAACCGAGGACCATTGTCTCCTGTGTCAATGTGCTCAAGGCTGTCCCCACTTTCTCTTATATTGGGTTCAGTGTATCTAGTTTTATGTTGAGGTTTTTGGTCCACTTGGACTTGATTTTTGCATGGGGTGATTAATACTTATCTATTTGTATTCCTCTATATGCAGACATTCAGTTTGACTAGCATCATTTGTTGAAGATGCTTTCTTTTTTCCATTGTGCATTTCTGGCTTCTATACCAAAATTCAGGTGTCCATATGTGTTTGGATTTGTGTCTGCATCTTCAGTTTGACTCCATTGATCAATATTTCTGATTTTATGCCAATATTATGTGGTTTTTATTACTATCTATCTATAGTACAACTTAAAATCGGGGATAGTAACACCTCTAGCATTTCTTTTATTATTCATGATTGTTTTACCTATCCTGGATTTTTTGTTTTGCTATATGAAGTTGAGAACTGTCCTTTCAATATCTATAAAGGATGGTTGGGATTTGATTTTAATGGGGATTTCATTGAAACTGTAGGTTGCTCTTGGTAGATGGCAATTTTTACTATTAGTGCTACCAGCATAGGAGCGTAGGAGACCTTTCCAATTTCTGATGTCTTCAATTTCGTTCTTCAAAGACTTGAAGGTTTTATTATACAAGACTTCCACTCACTTGGTTAGAGTAACACCAAGATATTTTATATTATGTGAGTCTCTTTTGAAAGGTGTTGTCTCCTGACATCTTTCTCAGTCCATTTGTCATTTGTATGTAGGAGGGTTACTGATTTATTTTTTAGTTGTATCCAGCCCTGAAAGTGTTTATCAGCTGTAGAAGTTCTCTGGTAGAATTCTTAGGGTCATTTATGTATACTATCATATCATTTGCAAATAATGATAATTTTACTTCTTCTTTTCCAATTTTTATCTCCTTTAGTTGTCTTATTGCTCTAGCTAAAATTTCAGGTACTATATAGAATAGACATGGAGAGAATGGAACCTTGTCTTGTTCCTGATTCTAGTGGGACTGCTTTGAGTTTCTCTCCATTTAATTTGATATTGGCTATAGGCTTTCTGTAAATTGCCTTTATTATATTTAGGTATATCCCTTGTATCTCTAATCCCTCCAGAAAGTTTATCAAGAAGCAGTGTTGGATTTAAGTAAATAAAATTTTAAATGTGATTTTAAAATAATTTTTTGAAAAAAAAATAATTTTTTGGGGTAACCAGGGCTTCCTGTGGTGGGAGAACTGGGTTCTGATGATGCCAAGTAGCCTTCGTTTTTGTGGCTTATGTTCTTGCCCTTGCCTCTTGCCATCTAGTTATCTCTGGTGGTAGCTGGTTTTGCTATCTCTGACTGTGGCTTGTCCCTCCTGCAAGCCTGTGTGTCAGTACTCCTGGGAGACCAGTTCTCTCCGGGAGGAATTTAGATATGGAGAGCTGTGGTACAGGGTCAGCTCTGGGGTGCAGACAGAGACCAGAAGGATCCTGTCCCTAGCTGATCCTTGGTTCCTGTGTCCTGATGACTCTGGGAGGGTTGCTCTTGGGCCAGAAATTTGAAGAGAAGTGGTGGTCTTACCTGTACTCACAGGTGTGTAGGCTCTCCTTGGAGACGAGCTCTCTCCTGGAGGTTTTTGTGTATGTGGCTCTGTGGCACAGGATCATCTCTGGGCACAGATGGAAATTGGAAGGCTCCTGTCTCAGGCAGCTCCTCTATTCCTGTGTCCTGAGGGTTCTGGGCAGGTTCCGCTGAGCAGCAGTGGTATCTTATCTGTGCTCACAGACTTGTCTGCACTCCTGGGAAGCTAGCTCTCTCCTGGTGCTATTTAGGTATGGAGCCCTGTGCCAGAGGATCTGCTCTAGGCCTAAAAATCATTTTTAAAAGAAGTTGTCCATGTATACCCCAGAAAATAGGCCCTTGCCAGATACTAGATTTAAGGCACCTCAGTCAATATTTAATATTTACCAGTTTCCATAACTATAAAAAGTAAACGTTTATTGCTTAAACCGGCCAGTTAGTCTATGGTACTTTCTCATAGTAGCCAGAGCTGACAAAGACGGTATTGCATTCCCTCTGTAGTTTTATAAAGCAATAAATAGCCATGCATTAATTTATGAACATAAGCTGGGCCTGAAGAAATGACTAAGCAGTTAAGAACACACACTGCTCTTTCATAGGCCACATGATCAATTCCAAACATCCATGTTAGGTAGCTCACAACCACCAGTAATTCCACCTCCTGGGGATTTGATGCCCTCTGCTGGCTCCCATGAGGCCCTGCATTCACATAGCATACATACAGAGACCATACACACACACACACACACACACACACACACACACACACACACACACAGAGAGAGAGAGAGAAAGAGAGAGAGAGAGAGAGAGAGAGAGAGAGCAGCTGGAGTAAATCTGCAGGATATGTGTATGAACAGGCCTCTTACTGGCCTTTAAAGATGAAAGGTAGACTTGCACACTAAGACAGGCCATGTGGAAAAAGCAGTCAACATTTGGAAAGAGGAACAACATCAGCAGGAAAGTCAACAAAGCACAAGAGGGGTTGACTTGAGATGAAATAGGCTTGAGAGAGGTTGAGTTGAGATGAATAAGACATGAAAGAGGTTGAGTTGAGATGAATAAGACATGAGAGAGGTTGACTTGAGGGGCGGGTGAGATGGCTCAGCGGGTAAGAGCACTGACTGCTCTTCTGAAGGTCATGAGTTCAAATCCCAGCAACCACATGGTGGCTCATAACCACCTGTAATGAAATCTGATCTGATGCCCTCTTCTCGTGGTCTGAAGACAGCTACAGTGTACTCTAAATAAATAATAATAAATAAATCTAAAAATAAAAAAGAGAGAGAGAGGTTGACTTGAGATGAATGAGATGAGAGAGAGGTTGAGTTGAGATGAATAAGGTCAAGTTATACCTGTAGGAAAGAATTGTGACAAATCTTATTATGTTGCACAATGAATATATACTAATAGATAAAGAAAATAAGAGAATTGGTTTTTTTACATTTACTGTAACACTTTAGGAGCCTAGGCATACTTATAAAAGAGTAGATACGTGGAACTTCAAAGGAAAAAATTGTATATGAATACATGATGATTATTTTCTTGACAAGAAAGATGAAAACTGATAAATTCTATAGCAATGCATACAGTTCTACAGCCATGGGGTTTAGTAGAGGGGAACTATCCTACTACTTATGAATAATTAAAAACTAGAACATGGACACAATACAGTCAAAGGCTCCACCCCTCCACTTAAGTGCCAATGCGCTTGGTAGACTAGAGGTTGAAATGACAAGTTAGCTATATTCTTGAAGGAGAAGGGAATATATTAACTAAAGAGGGAAGAAAGTAACCAATACACTGAAAAAAACTATCATCTTACAAAAATATTCAAGTGAAAGAGAAAGAAAAAAGAAGGGAGATAAAGAAGGAAGGGGGGGGGAGAAGGAAATGAGAAACGTTCAGTGCAGAAGAGAGAGAAGCTCCAGGCAACTGAGAGGAAATGGTTTTCCACCAAGGATCCTGAACCCCATACTGATCTTAAGCTAATGAAACAAAGGTTAAGAGGCTACATAACTCTCCTCACAGCAATTTAACTTAGTATCGAAAACAGACCTAAGACCCCCACCACACACTTTTTAAAATGTCCTTTCTATTACTTTATACAAACTTTCTTTCCTCTGTGTGGTGATTTGAATAGGAATAGCCCCCATAGGCTCATGTGTTTGAATGTTTGGCCATAGAGAGTGGCACTATTAGGAGGTGTGGTCTTGTTGGAGGAAGCATGTCACTCTATAGGGGTAGGCTCTGAGATCATATGTGCTCAAGCCATGTCCAGAGTGCTACAGTCTCCTGCTGCTGTCTGCGGATCAAGATGTAGAACTCTCAGCTACCTCTCCAGCACCATGTCTGCCTGCACACTGCCGAGCTTCACACCATGGACTAAACTGTATGTCAGCCTCAATTAAATGTTTTCCTTTATAAGAGTTGCAGCAGTCACTCACAGTGTCACTTCACAGCAATAGAAAGTCTAAGACAGTCTGTCTTAGTCTGTTTTGCACTGCTCTAGAAAAAAAATACCTTAGTCTAGATATTTCACAAGGCATAGATTTATTTCTAAAGGCATTAATATTAAATCTCAGACAATATTGTAGATTATCAATACTAATAGACTTTGTAAATAGAATGAAATTAAGAAGGTCTGGGAAGCCCAAGTTCTCTTAGATTTGTTTCCTGAGGACTTTCTCCATGTGCTACTCATGCCTCCCTTCAATAGCAGGAAAGGCAGAGAGAGAGAGAGAGAGAGAGAGGCTGGGGGAGAAAGAGGAGACAGCCCAGCCGTAAGTGAGAGAAGAAGAGGAAGAATGAGAGAATACATGGACAGTGTGATACACAGAGTCAGCCACACACAGAGGTAAAGATAGAAATACAGACAAGAGCATAGAGACAAAGAGAAAGACAGGGGGACTAGAGCATGATAGAGAAAACATAAGCAATCACACAAGCAAACAAGTGTGCATGCACGTGCACAGGGAGGGTGGCAGTAAGAGGGAGAGAGGGAGGGAGGAAAAGAGAGAGAGAGAGAGAGAGAGAGAGAGAGAGAGAGAGAGAGAGAGAGAGAGAGAGAGAGAGAGAGAAAGAATGTGAGAGAGCTGGAGGCTAGGAGGCTACTTCAGCCGTTTGTTACAAACACATCCATACAACTAAGCTACCCTAAGGTGGATAGCCTGAAATCAGTGATGCGGACACAGCCCAAAGGACCTAATCATCTCTGAAAAGTCCTGCTGTTACAGATTTTCTAAAACCTTCCTTTTCGGGGATGCATTCAAACTCTGTCATTCCTCTCTTGACCCCACAAACACACATCCTTCTCACAGGCATGATGCATGCATTCCATCCTACAAACCCTAGAAGCTTCACATGCTCCAGCCTTAACTGAAAAGCCCCAAAGTCCGGACTCTTATCCCAGTCAGATAAGGATGAGACTGGAGGCATGATTCATCCTGAACGAATTCCTCCCCAGCTGGGAGCCTGAGAAATTAACAAGTTCTGCGCTCCCAGAACACAATAGTGGGACACACATAGACAGACCTTCTCACTCTTAAAGGGGGAGGAGGCATGAAAGAGCAGCTCTTCAAGTCTACAACCAAAGGGAAAACATTAGGTCTTGATGGTAGTAATTTCCTTGATTTCATGTGATATTTTGGGAACCTTGGGCTGGGGCTGGGCCTCCAGTACCTTCCCTGTGGTTTTGTGTACTCTGTCCTCCCAGCAACTCTTGTAAGTTGGTGTCTTTCTTCTTCTTTCTTTCTGTCTGTCTGTCTTTCTTTCTTTCTTCCTTTTCTTTCTTTCTTTCTTTCCTTCCTTCCTTCCTTCCTTCCTTCCTTCCCTCCCTTCTATCATTTAGTTTTTCAGCCCAGAGTTGGACAGTAATGGTTTTACCCTGGTAAAGACTCTACAGTGTACCCATGCCTATGATGAGTCTTTGCCTGGGTCCCACAACATCTTCTGAAATCATGGCGGAGGCCACACTGGCCCACAGTTCTTAGATACTGTACATCTACAGAATCAGACCCTCACGAATGCCTTCAAGTCTATGGCCTGCGCCTCTGCAACAGAATGACCCGTGCCTATCATCCAGCTATTTTTGTGTTACTGTCATACAACACTCTGACAAAAAGCAACTTGGGTAGAAAAAGATTTATGTGGTTTATACTTCTAGTACAAATCTGTCACTGAAAGAAGTTAGGGCAGGAACACAAGACAGAACCCTGGAGAAACACTACTTGTTGGGAAATTCTCTGGCTTGCTTCCAGCCGCATGATCTACCATCTTTCTTACATAGCTCAGGTCCTCTTGCCTAAGGATGGTGCCTCCCACAGTGGGCTTGACACTCCTAAATCAATCGTCAAGAAATCCTGACACTCCCTCATTGACACCAGTGCAGGCTAATGTGATCTGGGAGATCCCACAACTGAGACTTTCTCAGACCACTCTAGATTGTGTCAAATTGATGGCTGAGACCAATCAGGACTGCTGGGTTTCTTGAAGTAACTGCTAGGTTTGCTGGTGAACACCATTCATGCACAGCTGCCATGCAGACCTTGTGTGACAGCAGTATTTGAGGCAAAACCTTCAAGGAAAGGCAGTCTCCTGCCCCTGCATTGTCGCCTGGCACTCCCTAACTCAGAGGTAGCCCAGATATGTCCTTGCCAACTCACGTGCTAGGTGCCCACCAAGATATAATTTATTAATGGCTAGACAAAATAGGACATGGCTCTCTGACCTTTACCAAAGTTCCAACATCTTAGCCAAACCCTGGTTTAAAATGTTACCCACCCAGACTAACTGCCTCTGGCATTGTTAGGGAAATAAGGAAGGGAATACAGCATTGAAGCTCACAGAATGGGAGACTTATCCCAGGGCAAAGTCAAGTAGAATCCTCATTCTCAGTCAGGGACTGCAGCTGAACCACTCCTAGGAATTAGCAAGAGAGTGTCTCTACTAGAGCAAAAGATTAGCATAGTGGGCGGTTTTACCTAGGATGGGTGGGACCTTGAGCCTAGTGTGTGTGAGAGAGAGAGTGTGGAGCAGTCAGCATTCCAGATAGAGGAGTCTGCATTGAGCATTCGGACTTGCTCGCACTCTGACTAGAGCTAGAACTTAGGTGGACTAAGACTTAGATTCATGCAGTCCACAGCTCCCCGGGCCCAGAGCACTTGGGCCCAGGGGGTGCAGCACCAGTCGAGATTCAAGAGATTGAGCATTCGAGATTTGAGCACTCAGCATTCTAGAGTCAGTATTCTAGAGTCAGCATTCGAGATTCGAGCCTCAGTCCTCCTGGCTGGCGCACCCACAGCCCTCCGGGACTCCGGCCGGGCCCATGCGGCCCAAGCGTGCTCAGAGCCTGGAGATGCTGCACCAGTCCAGAGGAGATGGCTGCTGTTTTAGACTCAGTGTGTTTCAGGTGGCCTCAAATGTACCTTAATTACTAAGCTACCAGATTTATCATTTCTCTTTTACAATGACTGTAAAAGTCTGATACCAGTTTTAAAAAATACATTCAGATCCTGTACTTCATGTGTCGTCTCTGCCATCATTTCTTCGCCTATGCCTCGTCGACCTGACTAGGACCCCGTTTCTCCCTCCGGTTTAGGGAGACCCAGATAGGCAGGCCTGCGGCACACAGCCATGGGCCACAGATGTTTATGTTCTTCTGACACCTTTCTGGAAATCTTGCTCTGGAGGTCCTGATTTCTGTGTGCAGTCACTACCTCAAGTACTTCCTAGATGTCTGGGCCTTTCTCTCAGTCTCAAGAATGCTTCCCTTTATCCATATAAATGAATGAAGCCTGCAGTTCCCAGAGCCACGGTTTTGTTTGCTCTATGTTTGCTCTAGATACCCCTTATCGCTATTTACACTGCTGATCTGTAAATTTTCCAAATATCTCCACACTGCTTCCTTTTTTATAAATGTTCTCAATGCACAGTGTGTAAGGCACTGGGAGCTGGGGGACAGAGAGGGAGAGATTCACTATGGAGTCTAGGTTGGCCTCGAATTCAAGGCAATCCTCTTGCCTCTGCCTCCAAAGTGCTGGGATTATGAACTTTGCCTGTTTTAGACTCAGTGTGTTTCAGGTGGCCTCAAATGTACCTTAATTACTAAGCTGCCAGATTTATCATTTCTCTTTTACAATGACTGTAAAAGTCTGATGCCAGTTTTAAAAAATACATTCAGATCCTGTACTTCATGTGTCGTCTCTGCCATCATTTCTTCGCCTACACCTCGTCGACCTGACTAGGACCCCGTTTCTCCCTCCAGGACTTCACATAAAAACAGATCTTTAAAGCAAAACCAAGTTTCTACTGAAGGATTAATGTTTTTCACTCCTGGGCATTGGTAGCAAAATTGAGGTGGTAAGAGAATATTAAAATGTTCTTTTGTCTTTGTTTTTTGAGACAGTTTCTCTGTGTAGCTCTGGCTGTCCTAGAACTTGCTTGCTCTGTAGATCAGGCCAGCCTCCAGCTCAGAGATCTTTTTGCCTCTGCCTCTAGAAATGAGCTCTCGTTAGTTCAAGTGTCATATCTTCAGCCCCCGGAATCGATCACTAAAAGAAATAACACAGAGACACAGCTAATACTTAATGAAATTAAGGTGGAGCGCACAGATTGGTCTAAAACAGCTGTTCTCAATGGGTGGGTGATGACTCATTTGAGGTTGAATGACCTGTTCTCAGGGGTTGGCTAAGACCATAGGAAAGCACAGATACTTACATTATGATTTACAACAGTAGCAAAATTACAGCTATGAAGTAACAACGAAAATAAATTTATGATTGGGGGTCACCACAACATGAGGAATTAAGGAGAGTCTCAACATTAGGTATGCGGCGAACCACTCACTTAGCAGAAGAGAAGAAAGAAAACACTGAGGATTAAAAACAGGGAAAGAGTGAAAATATGTATGGTGAAAGTAAATGCAACTGTATCAGTCATAATTATATGTGATGACCTAAACTCTTAAACTAAAAATGGATGGAGTGGTCAGACTGAATTAGAAGAAGTGCTCAAGTCCACAATGCCTGGACAAAACACATTTTCAGTAGAAAGACTAAAATCTTGAAAGTGAGAAGCAGCTGAGGAAAGCTGATTAGAGGAATAATGTCACTCAAGACGAAGTTATTTCAAGACATTCAATGCAAGAGAATTCAAAGCACAGAGTAAGTGCTCCCATAGCTAATAAAAAATGTACAATTCATGAAGCAATAATCAATAGAATTAAAGAAAAATCCAAAAGTGGCTTGACAGCTACGTCTCTTCTCAACAACAGATGTGAAAAGTATACAACTCAAGTAGGAGAAAAGAGATTTAGGGACCATAGTTAAATTGTCCTCCTCATAAGTGTTTGTTCATCACTAGGTGCAACAACTGAATTATATGTATTCTTTCAATAGAAAAGATCTAACTGCCAGGATGAGCCATGTGCCATGCACAGAACACACATGAGCAAGCTGTGATAGGCTTGTGCATTCTTATGGACTATATTCTCTGAACATCATAGAACCAGACTAAAATAAAGGCCTTCTAAAAATCTCTTTTGTGTTTAATTGGCTTATGTAGGAAATAGAACTAAAAGAAAAAAACATTCAAATCAATAAAATAAAAACCAGGAATGTAATTTAAAACTTAAACCAGTCTTTTTTTTTCCCCCTTTGAAATGATTAATAAAACTTAAGTACTCTCTTCCAAGACTCCTCAAGGTATAATTTTGGTCATCAAGATGCTATTAAGAAGACAAATAGGCACAAGTTAGAAAGCTAGCCACCCATATCCACCTGATAAAAGATGTCTGTCTATAGACTGCCTTTGATTCAATGATAAACCTAGGGAAAACTGGAAAGGACAGGACAAGTCACTCACCCAGGAAGACAGACAGAGGCTTGAAGGTAAAAGAAAGCACGCAGCACAAAAATCAGGGAGAGTCGAATGAAAACTAACTCTTAATAAGATGTCCTACTATCTAGAATTATTACATTAGGCATCTACAAGGATGTGGAACAAACGGAACACTCAGGCATCACTAACGGAAATACAAAGTCCTGGGAGCCTCTCATGCCTCCCACCATTGACTTTGTAGGCTGGCGTTTTCCCATGAAAGTTAGAAAAGAATATGTTCACAGGATAACATGTATGCAAATGTTTATAGTAACTCGGACAGCTAAAAGTTAGAATGAGCTCAGATGTCCATCAGTGGAGCTGATGAGCAAAGTGAGCTCTCATCACACAACAACATTCATTACCAATAAAAGGGGATAACTACGTACACACAGCCATGTGGCAAAACCTGAGGTATTATACACAGTGAAATGACAGGACATAATAAACTTAATGAACAGGACAGAACGTTATATCACATGCAATCCCATTTATAGGAAATTCTAACCAGGCAAACTAAACGGTAACAATCATAGCAGAGATTGTCTGGGATGAGAGGCTACGGGAAGGGTTGTGGGGGCAGATGGGGAGATGGGAACATTTAACTCCTTGCTGGGCTGTTAAAACCTCAGATCATGCACTTAATATCTCAATACTTCAACTTATTACAAATATAATCAATGTGGTAAGGACCAGGGGTTTGGGCTGGGGATATACCAAGAGCTACAAAAAAAAAAACAAACAAAAAAACAAAAACAAAACAAACAAACAAAACCAGAAACAGAAACAGAAACAGAAACAAACAACAACAAAAAAACTCATCAACTGACCTTAAGTGACCTTTTGAACATTTCAGAACTTCAATTCCTTACTCTGTGAAACTTACCTATGGTGTATCCAGTTCATTTTCAATAACCTACTATGTGCTAGGGAGTCAACAAATAACTATGCTTCACTATGGTTCAGGGACCTCTCACACAGTCGCACTGAGACCATGAAAGTGACTTGTACAACAGCTGGTGCAACTTGCTACTGACTCGAGTAACTGAAATCCTCTCCCAGGGGAAAAATACGCTATGCTTATGATTCAGAAGTATGGGGCAGCTTAAATAGCAGCTTATGTTTCTTTCTTTTTCTTTTTTTTTTCTTTTTTCCTGTTTTTGACATGAAAGAAAAGAAAACGAGGGCTTGTAGATGAGAAGGAATATTTAATGAGGGAAAGTAAAAACAACCTCTTTTATTTATGATCACAGAAAAATAAAGCATATTTGTGCAATTAAACCGCCTGCCAGGGGAAAGAGCGAGCCTAAAAGCCATTAATATCAGAAGCCTGAAGACCTGAAGTCCCTGAACAGCTAACCCAGAAGGAATCAGAAGCAAGCAATCTAAACTAAATCTGAAGGTGAATCCAGAGTTGGAACACGTTAGTCCCACCCTCACTTGCTTTAAATTCATACCGTATGTACAGTAAATTAGAGTGCTGCATTTCCTCAGTGTGAGTAATTGTTTTGCATTTGGAACTGTATGAAATCAGAAAGCCTGTGGTTGAAATCCACAGCTCCTAGAAAGCAGCTATGCTAGCTGCTTCCCCTGAGTTTGAATCGTAACAGAGATTCCATTAAGGGAATGCATATACGGGAGGTGAGTCTCATATCATTCTAAAAAATTTTTATAAACCTTTACGCACTGCTGGTGGAATGTAGACTAGTCCATCTACCATGAAAATCAACATGGAGGCTCCTCAGAAAGCTCAAATCTACATGTGGCCCAGCCGTTCCACTTCCTGGCATTTACACAAAGGCCTACAAAGGAAACTATCAGAGATACTTGAATATCCATGATTGCGGCACTGCTCACAAGAACTGAAGGACAGAGCCCACAGAGTTGTCCATCAACAGAGGAAGAAGGGAGCGTGGTACCTACACACAAGGAATTGTTTGCATCCTAAGAAAGAACAAAGCTATACCATTTGAATGAAAAGGATCAATTGGAGATAGCCATATCGAGTAACTTAGGTCTATCTCAAAACACAACTGTTATCTATTTTCTCTCAGATGCAGTTAGTACATTTTATGTAGATACATGAAGTTACATCTGTATATGATGCAAGAGTAGAAGTGGATCTGTACAAGAATTAAGGACTGATGGGAAGGAGAAGGGAGACCGAGGGGAAGGTAACCAGCTACAGGCCACATGTTCAGCCTACACTATACATTTGTGGAAAATATCCTTGTGGAATACAGTTCCATGCACAATGAAAATTTCTTTAGTCCTCACTATAAAAATTGTCTCAATAAATCACCCAAACTTAGTTCCTTGGATCTACATTAAACTTCCCCGCTGATTTCAGCACCCCCAACTAATTGTGTTCAGTTTTATTTAATACACACCTTTTTTCCCCCTTTTAACTCAGATCCTGGTAAATAATAGCATTATTTGGCTAGGACAGGAGGCAGCGGTATAGATAGAATCGCTATCAGTCTCAAGGAGGTGGGTTCTCCAGGCACGGAGCTCTTTCCTGCCTTGTCCTTACTGTCTTCTCAGGGAACATTCTGGAAACAAACCTAAGTGCTAAACTACGGCTACATCTAAGACACGCTTAAATCTTGCTCCCCAAAGTAATGGTGATGACAGTCATGGAACATCCTATGAATTTTGGGGAGCAGGGGTAAAACTGCTTAATAAAGACTCCAATAGAAATGTAAGCCAAGATGTTACATTAAAATAGAATAAATGATCTCAAAATATCTTAAGTCCATGAGACAAGGTCCCTGATGAATGTCTAAGGCAGCAAGGTATTTGGGAGGACTCCATTTGAATATTAAATATTTTCCTTTTTTCATGAGGAACTCATAAATAAATGGCAAAAATCAATTGTTTCCTTTTTGGTGTTTTCAGAAGTATGTGATCAGATAATAACTGCATGAATATATATTCTTTCTCCAATATAAAAATAGGCTGGGAGCAACTGCATCGCACAAATGTTTAACAAAACAACAGTTAAAACACACATGGTTCCTAGAGGCTGAACTGAGACAGGAGCTCACTATGTCTACCTGGCTAGCTTGGAAATTACTATCTCTCTGTAGACCAGGCTATCCTTGATCTCACAGAGATCTATCCGCTTCTGCCTCCCAACTGCTGAGATCAATTGTGTGCGCCACCACCACTGTTTCTAAATAACGGCATTAGGCTGAGTCATGACACTCATTCGTGGGGAGCGCTGCCTTATGGGCTGAGCTGGGTGCTTGCAATTTGTTGCGCATCAACTATTACTACTAGGTTTATTACAAAGGTTCAAGGTCTAGTTCATCAAGTACATGGATGAAAGCTGGTTGAGTGCTGTGATGGGGACAATTGGATTAAAGAATATGGAGAATGCCAGGAATACCAGTCCCCACTGCTTAAAGAGATGAGTCACCTTGTGCTAATCCTCAAGATATTTCCACATCTTCCCTCAAGGACTTTGGTCACGGCATTAGCAAATACAACTAGTAATGGCAGACAGAAGATTGCCACACAGGCCACACCACAACAGCCTGGGTTTGCTGGGTTTGTGCCTTACCGCCTCGATCACTGAGCTAAGGGTTTGAGCTGCAGCGTTCCCAGCCCACACATATTCCATTCCGTCGATAATTCCTAGCTCCGAAGCAAAGCCAATCTGTGAGACTGTGGTGGAACTGTAGTTCCTCAGTTGCCTAGGAGGCTCTTCTATCCGAGTGTGAAGAGAACGGCTCAAAACTTTCGGTGTTGTGTCTTTCTAATCAAGACAGCCTCAGCTCAATATTAAAAAAAAAAAAGTCCTTATGTGAAAAACTAAAAAACAAAAACATGCAGGAATTAGAATCCTCAAAGTAGCTAACTGATAGGTAATCTAACAGTTATACCAGAATAGAGATGGTTTAGCCCAGGGAGCCCTTTTAATTATAAGCACAAGTGAACACAACTAGAACCGAAGCTTTCTGCATACCCGCATACCTGCATACCTGCATACCTGCATACCTGCAAACCTGCCTGTGAGATAGCAACTCAACAGTTTGCAGAGAACAGGCTCATTCCGTCCCACTTAAGCTCAATGGCATCTGGAGAAGGGAACTAACACTAAGGCTTCCACTTTTGAAAACCATGGAGACAACTTAGCTCTAAGCAGCAGGAGTTGCCCTAAGCTTGTTTCCCATGAGCCCTGTGCTCTTATTTCACTCAGCGTGTTAGATCTCTCAAAAGCAAGCATCTATCTACCCTTGCTTAAATTAAAATAGTTTTTTGTTGCTCCCTGATGTTCTAGGATGTTCTCGGTGGTTCTGTTCCCCCATTGATAACTAACTACTGCCATCTAATAAGGAGCCGAGCCCTAGCGCAGATCAATCTACCTTCAAAGAACTGGAGACACAAGTGAAAACAGGAAGTTCTTAAGCATGGGAGAACCCAGAGCCCCACCCCCTCTCTCTCTTACATCACCTTTCACTCAACCAAAGTGCTCTGTCACACTGGCAACTTTCAGATTTCCTAATCCTTCTCAGGCTGGAAGTAATCTAATTTTCTTTGCATGCAAGTCTTTGTCGAATCCTACAAAAAAAAAAAAAAATAGCTTAATAAAAGAGACATTTAGAAGAGGAAGGCGGCAGGCAGGCTTGTGCTTTGGAAGCTGTGTCTGGTCCCCTTCAAATCAGAGGACATAAAACCCTTATGTGCCAGTCCAGGTCTGAACAAGAAGCAGTTTTCTACCAAAACTTTAAACTTTGCAGCTTGTGTTTAAACGGCAGACATCAAACTACTTGGCTGACATTTAAACATATGGTTTGCATATGCCAAATTTGTTTAAAGTTGTGTCCAAAGGGTTTAAATGTGGAAGGCTAAAAAGTCTTATTCATGGTTCCTCATAATTGTTAGCATCCAAAGGCTATAGTGACTCATGGGCGTGTCTCAGAGACCTGTTGCCGAGCAACAGGCCACCATATTCCCAGAATCCATTGGAATCACCTTTACGCAGCTGTACACGTCAGCGATGATATAAATAGGAGGAGCATTCCCCTCTCTCTCTCTCTCTTTCTCTCTCTCTCTCTCTCTCTCTGTCTCTCTCTGTCTCTCTCTCTCTCTCTCTCTCTCTCTCTCTCTCTCTCTCTCTCTCTCTCTCCTTTCTCTCTCTCTTTCCACGCTACTGCCCCCTCTCCTTCTCCTAATTAAATCTCTTTACATGGAACTGTTTGGACTCAGAGTGTGGTGCTTTCTGACAAGAACAAAGCAGCCGTTCCTAACAATAATATTCTCCTGAAGATAAATCACTGTCAACATTTATTTGGGGCTGGGGTAGGGTAGGGTGGGTGGGAGAGAGTAGACAAAGAAGTGTTGGGGGTGAGGGGGAAGATCTTGTCTTTTTTTTTTTCTTGTTCTTTTCCCTTCTTAGCAAGCAAGGAAACAAAGTAAAACATTGTCTATCTAGACACAAAGCAAGTCTCTGTTTTAAAAGGATTTATTTCTATTTATGTGTATGAACGTTTGCCTGCATGTGTGTATGTTTGTGCACTGGTGTATGCAGTGCTCAGAGAAGCCAGAAGAGGGAGTCAAATCCCCTGGAACTGGTGTTCCAGATGGTTGTGATCTAGTGTAGGTGCTGGGAACCAAACCCAAGTCCTCTTCAAGAACAGGACGTGTTCTTAAACACAGAGTCATCTCTCCAGCCCCCAAAGCAGCTCTTCACAATCAGGGCAGAAGTGACAGAAGTGATATGGTGACTGATGGGGTGGAGAGCAGAAGGCAGATTCATCTTAAATGAGAAAAGTGCTTAAAAGGCTATCAAAGTTCATTTGAAATTTTGGAAGTTATAATTAGTGTAGTTCATAATTAGGTTATTGTATATTGTCTTTGGTAAGAAAAATGTTAATGAACCAAAATAAATTATTTTGACCACAAATATATCATAACTTCAGTTCTGTATGCATAGAGCTCTCCCCTCTGTGTGTGTGTGTGTGTGTGTGTGTGTGTGTTGTACAGAACATGCACATAAATGTGTATCTGTGTGTGTTTATATAATACATGAATATGAATATATGTATGTGTGTATTGTATTGTATACAACAAGCACATGAATGTGTGTTATATAATGTGTGTTGTACATATACATAGTATATCCACATAAATGTGTGGGGGTGTTTGGGTGTCTGTGTATCATATAGTACATCCACATGAATGTGTGTGTGTTGTATATTACGTACATGTGAGTGGGTGTGTATGTGTATGTTTGTTTGAGTGTATGTGTGTTGTGTACTACATGTGTATGTGTGTGTTATATAGCACATGCCCATGAATATGTGTGTATTATACAATACATGCACATGAATGCATGCATATGTGTATATTGTATAGAACATGCAAATGAATGTGTGTGTATTGTATAGTATATGCACATGAATATGTGTATATTATACAGCACATGTATGTGAATGTATGTTTAAATAGTACATGCACATGAATGTGTGTGTGCATGTGTGTGTTGTATAGTACATGCACATGCGTGTGTGTGTGCATGTGTATTATAATGAATGCACATGTGTGTATGAATATGTGTTCCCAGGCAGAGGCTCGAGGCTGACATATGGGTGTTTACTTCTTTTTTTGATTATCTTGCTAAGTGTGGTCTCCAAGGCTTGTCATTTAGGTGCCCTCTCTCCCTTACAACCTTGCCTAGTCATGTGCTTTGTCTTTTCTTTCTTTTTTTCCAAAGATGTATTTATTTACTGTGTATACAGTGATCTGTATACATGTATGCCTACACACCAGAAAAAGGCACCAGATCTCATAACAGATGATTGTGAGCCATCATATGGTTGCTAGGAATTGAACTCAGGACCTCTGGAAGAGCAGTCAGTGCTCTTAACCTCTGAGCCATCTCTCCAGCCTCATGCTTTGTCTTTGTAGTGTGTAATGTTTGTCAATCATATTGCCTTGAATCTCATCATATCTGTTGTATGTTTTATCTTGCTATGTGGATGGTAGGTTTAAAAGGAGGGGAAGAGGGGAGGTCAGACAAAGGGAGAGAAAGAGGGAAGTAAAAGAGGAAGAAAGCAAAGACAGTACCCTTTGTTGTTTAAATTTTTATTTTATACACACACACACACACACACACACACACACACACACACACACACATACACACGTTCCAGACAGTTGTGGGCTGCCTTGTGGATGCTGAGAACCAAACTCAGGTCCTCTGAATCTTAACTGCCCACTGTCTCCCCAGCCCTATTCTAACAGCCCACTCTCTCCCCAGCCCTATTCTAACTGCCCACTGTCTCCCCAGCCCTATTCTAACTGCCCATTGTCTCCCCAGCCCTATTCTAACTGCTGACTGTCTCTCCAGCTCTATTTGCTATATATTTTTTATCTCCTTCAACGATGATACTGAAAATTCATGAAGAATTCTATATTTCCATGGTTGCCATCTAACCTTTAAAAGACTGACAGAAGGTACAAAGATGAAATCTAAATTAAGGCTGGAGAGCCCATGTAATGACCTTTGCGGTGTCTAAGCAGGAGATAAGTTTGCAGGCCCTGGTACACAATGACAGCATTGCCAAATCTGAAATACCTCCTTTCTCGAAGCTGCTGGACCTCCCGACCTTTCCTGAGACAAGGTTTGAATGCATGCATTTGCTTTTGAAACCAGCAAAACAAGCAAGCTATCAGGCTTGTCCTTAGCACAGCATGTGAGCTCCCCATTTGCTTATTTTTCAGCAGCTCCGAGAGTCGTGAAAACTGGCCAGCAGAGATTCTACAAAGACTTTCAAAGTCACGACCTCGACGGATTGGCCTGTGGCCATCTTGACAGGTTTTGAGTTTTCTGAACTACAGTCCTTCCCAAAGGGCAGATGCACAAACCTTCATCTGTTGTTGCAGCCAGCATTTCCTCATTCTGCCAAGCCTCATGAGTTGGACACCTGCAGTCAGATGCTGTTTCATTTATATTCTATCATAAAGTAAAAATATTTGGGAACGTGTAATGCACTAAGCATAGGGAGCCCTACTTAGGCTACTGGAACCGTGGCAGCCCCTGCCTGAGATGCTGAAGACAAGAAACTGGGAGAAGGAAAGACGTGGGAGAAGGGGAGGACTTCTGAGAAAAATTGGTTATTAATATTTAAATCCAGCGTCTAAGAGTTGAAGGATGTGGGTGTGAGGTAAGCCAAGGTTACACAGGGAGCAGAACTGAGAGTGCAGTTGACATAGCCTGTCTCAAAAACCAACATCCTTTCAGTGAGTAAACCATGGCTCTCCGGGCCTTTGGGAAGCCACAATAGTGGGTGAAATTACTTCTCTGACTTATAACCAGAGAACAGTCACATCTCTTTGACCCTACCTCCCTCTCTTATGATGGCTGCAGAAGAAATGAATATCAATAAACATACTACAACCCTAAGGAGTGAGTTTAAAACTGCTTACCTAAAGACATTCACGGAAGCAGCAGAGCGACGAAAACAGCGATGTTCTTCCCTTCACTGGTGCGACATGTGGCACTTACAGTCAGCTCTCAAATGTTTCATAGGCTGAAAATACAGTGGCTTTCAGATGACTGAGAATGGAGACCATACATCTGTGGAACATATGGTGTCTATAATTGACTATTATTTGGGGTTTCTTTGAGTCTTGCCATGCATGGGCCTCTCTATAGCACCTACCCAAACCCCTAATTCTCTAGACCCAGTACTCCATGTGCTAGAATTGTAAGCCTGTGATACACAGCTTGCTCTAAGATCTTGAAGTCATTAGTGATGGGTCAGAGTTCACTGGAGTGAAGGAAAGGGGGAAAACATCAAGCTTTGGTTAAAGGTTGGTTACTTTCTGGTTCTGTGTAGCTGTTTCAGGTAAAGTCAGAGTATGAGATGTTTGGCATGTGATCAGGTTTTCTTCCACTCTTTCTACATCTTAGAATCTTCTAGAAGCACTATGAAAGCATTAATACTACTTCCCACCCCCCCCCCACAAGACCCTCTGATCAGTTCAATCAAATCTCTGGTAAGCAGGACTGTGTGACAGAAGCTTGTAAATGCCCCAGACGATTCCAGAGGGGAGTGAGACCCATTACACCAGATGTCCATTGGCTAGCTTTCCCACTGCGGTGTCTGGCATACATGTCCGATAGTTCACATGACCTTGTAGTCCCCTGACAGTCACCCCTGCTTTTTCTAAAGATAGGGGAGGTAAGGCTAACCATCCCATAAACAATGGGAAATAGACACAAGGAAATGACAGCCAATGAGACTCACTGTATTCACTTTATTTTCCCTCTCTCAGGTGCCACAGTTCTAAAGCACAGCATTCAGGCTGGAGGGTCAGCCCAGCAGGTAAAGTGGAGAAGCCTGGTGATCTACATTCAATCTGTAGATCCTATGTAAAGGTAGAAGGAGAGAACAGACTCCATCCCTTAGCCTCAGACATGTACTGCAGTACACATACACTTAAGAAATACACAAGTAATGATATACAACCTCTTTTGCAATACAGTAATCCATTTATACCACTTTCTGAATTGAAGATACCTTCAAAATTAGGCAAAACTGACATAATGTAATCCTCTGATTACAGGCTAAGAAACTAAGGTAGAGAAATCAGGGTATACCAGGACCTTCAAGGAGCAGCTCTACCCCCTCAAGAAATGGGAAAGAACAACACAAGCTGACCGACTTTCTTCTTGGGTGGTCAAAGTTTTAAATTAAGATAACCAAGTTCACTGTAGAAGTGCTTACTTGGCTCACTGTAAGCACAGACTTTCATTGTCTATTCACCATTAAAGGAGAGCAAGTGAGGATGTAAATACATTAGTTGCCATTCTCTTCTGGTTCCCAACAGAGCAGGAAATAGAAACACCCCTGCTCCTGGGTCTAAGGAGCAGCCCAGGAGCACACGGTAGTGCAAGGGCTCCACCAACCGTTTTCCTATTGGGTCCGTAGGTCTTACATCCAAACATCTGATCTACTGGAATCCATCAGAAGTATAAAAGTTGCTCATGGTGTCAAGACATACTTCCTCTTGTACCTTTGTACATCCTCCTGAAGTTCATGAAATAGACCCTTTAATAGTTGACTTCAAAATTACTTTCATGAGGATCGGAGAACACTGTTTAGCTCAAAGTTATGTTGCCTGTACTTTAAAAAGATTCAGCCTTCTGATTTTTGTATGTAAAATATGGCCAATGGGTGTTGGGATATAGCACAGAAATACAGTGCCTGCCTGTCATGTAGAAGGCCTTTAATTCAATCCACAACATTAAAAAGAAAATATGTCCAGCAATGTATCTGTTTATAATTTACCTGAGATTCTATAACATACTCAAATAACAAAACAATGTAATCTCTAGACAACATAGTGTCCTGAAGGTTAAGAATGTGAATATCCTCCATATATGGTACTGACCACAAAAAAAAAGTTATTAGTTAAATTCCTTGTGCACTAAAAAGTAAATAAAATTCCATTTTCTCAG
This sequence comes from Montemys delectorum, assembly GCA_019843815.1. Lineage (NCBI taxonomy): Eukaryota > Metazoa > Chordata > Mammalia > Rodentia > Muridae > Montemys > Montemys delectorum. The sequence goes on from JADRCD010226412.1 coordinate 68,312, forward strand.
TCAAAAGATATTCAATGGGACTTGCTTCAGCAGCTGATAGCTCATGGTTTACCCTCTACTGGTGTCTCCAAAGTTGTCATTTCTTCTTTAAAATTGTACATGTCTCTTTCTGTCATGAGATACGATATTTGACATCATATCATTGGCCAGATACCTGTAAAACTCCTCCAACAATCCATTGGTTCCGATGATCAAATACCTAGGAGGCAAGTTACATTCCCAGACTTAGGAAAATCTAAATCTATGCCAGTGTGCCAGGACATCTTGGGGTGGATATAAGTGTAAAAGATAAAGAGAAAAATGTCATGTTCCATTATAGGCTGTGGAAAGACACTTAAGTTCAAAATACATTATCAAAATACATTATCGAATGCTCTGGTCTATAAAATTTCCAACTGAGAGGCAAATTATCTTCCCTTGTATCTATGCGCACTGCCTTATCTCAGAAACAACAATGGAAACATTACAATTGTTCTCGTCCCGTACCTTTGGAATCATGAGAATGAACTGAGTGTGTTATTTCTCCACAGAGGCTTCCTATAAGCAGGGTTCCTCATTTTTGACATGCAGCCTCTCTAAGCACCCTGATTGCTCTTCCTCCTGCTTCTGCATTTCAGTTGATGCCAAGCCTATGGTCCCTGCCCTGAAAGAGGCCTGTGCACCCTTCCTTCTAGAAATAGCCTCGTCAATGATGCTAGCTCCACAGTTGTCAGTGAGAGAACCTGCCTCACCTAGTTCTAAAAAGAAGCTACCAGAAGGGGGAGAATCAAGACTCCCCCTTCCCTGAGATTTCTAGATGAGAGAGAGAGAGAGAGAGAGAGAGAGAGAGAGAGAGAGAGAGAGAGAGAGAGACAGAGAGAGAGACAGAGAAAGAGACAGAGACAGAGACAGACAGAGACAGAGAGAGACAGAGAGACATGGAGGCAGAATGTTAGCTTTAGGGGAAATGAAAACCACACCAGTGATGTAGATAGAGCACAGCAAACATCTCACTGAGCAATGTGTATGTACACAGTCCTTGTAACTTAAAACCTAACACCGGTTCAACCAAAATTTGTAAAGTAAGGGAGGAGTAAGGGGTATTTCAATGAGTAAAGTGTTTGTCTCACAAACTTGAAGGGCTGAGTCTGAACACCTTGGAACCCACATAGTGGGCACCAGAATGTTCAGCTAGACTCATCGGCCAGATCTTCCTGTGTGTGCCCTATCACCTGGGTTACGGACACTCGCCATCATGCCTGGCTAGGTGCTGGGGACCCAAGCACAGGTCTTCCTGTAACACTGAGTCACTTTACCAGCCTTAATTTCTCCCTCCTTAGCAGAAAGAAAACTAGGAGCAGCCATGTTCCCGAGATCGTGAAACAAAGGAGTAAGAGCTATTTGAAAATCTTGTCTTCAACCTCTCCTGGGAATTACAGAGCCACAGAGTTAAAACTGAGGGAGAAATGGAGCCCGGCATGGGCGTGTGAGCACTCCTAGGAGAAAGGAAACTCTGGATCCGGGACAAGGGGGTGGGGAACAAGCTACAGATATCTGGACTGTGCAGGTGGGGGTGGGGGAGCACTTTCAAATAGCTCCTGTATGCAAATGCAGATAATAGGCCCTGCTGAGGTTGGAGAGGGCTTTCTACATAAACAAACAAACAAACAAACAAACAAACAAACCAATGAATAAGAAACAATAAGAAAAAACCCTTCCTTTTCTAACTATGCTTCACTTGAAAAGGAAGTCAAGGGTAAAGAGGGAGTGAGGGAAGACAGGGAAAGGGAGAGAGAGAGAGAGAGAGAGAGAGAGAGAGAGAGAGAGAGAGAGAGAGAGAGACAGAGAGAGAGACAGAGA
>JADRCD010226413.1:0-15270 GCA_019843815.1 Montemys delectorum
AGCCATCCAAAATGAAGGCAAATCACATTTAAATTGTAGTGATAAATAGTTTAAAATGTTTCCTTCATTGAGTGAAGTTAGCCTGTTTACTTTTTTGGGTTTCAGGCTTGTTTCGTTTTTTTCCGGCATGTGGCATACCCTGGGACTCTGTCTTTATGAAACCTTCACTGAGTACATTTGCCCTCTCTGTTTCATGTCAAACAGACATTCTTGTCTCCTTCCTTTTCCTCCTGCCTTCTGCCAGAACTCCTGGCAGCAGAACAGCGCAAAGGGAAGCTCGGGCCCAGCTGGCCTCCACTTCCCCTAGGAACCCCAAGCAAGCTGACTAGCAGAGGGAGCTCTGTGGGCTGAATCTGAAGCTTGTTTCTGTTTACAGCAAGCCTTAGTGATTTTCTAAGGTAGCTGATGGTCTATGTTAAAATAAGGGTGGTGGTTAGTTGCTTCTACCTCTTTTCTAGAGATAGAGCCTTGTGAAATCTCCTCCATCCAGTCTTCTTCAGGACTCATGATAGGTTCTCCAATCCCAGACAGTCTGCCTTTAACACGTGTACATAGTCGCAACACTAAATAGGCTCCGCAGGTTGTATTTATATGATGGTGTGTGAGTGTGTGTGTGTGTGTGTGTGTGTGTGTGTATAGCAATAATTAAAAGAGAGGTCATGAATTCAGAAGGAAGAGGAAGGAGGAGAAGTAGAAACCATGTAAATACAGTACTCAAAATTCTCAAAGATCTTTTAATTAAAAAACTAGTAGTACTTTGTTCTGCCTTCTAAGAAGGGCATAAGTATCCACACTTTGGTCTTCCTTCTTCTTGAGCTTCATGTGGTCTGTAAATTGTATTTTGGGTATTCTGAGGAGATACAGAGACAAAATATGGAGTAGAGAATGAAGGAAATGCCATCCAGAGACTGCTCCACCTGGGGATCCATCTCATATACATTCACCAAACCCAGACACTATTGTGGATGCCAACAAGTGCTGGCTGACAGGAGCCTGATATAGTTGTCTCCTGAGAGGCTCTGCCAGTGCCTGACAAATATAGAAGTGGAGGCTCACAGCCATCCATTGGACTGAGCACAGGGTACCCAATGAAGAAGCTAGAGAAAGGACCCAAGGAGCTGAAGAGGTTTAGCCCCATAGGATGAACAACAATATGAACTAACTAGTACCTTCAGAGCTCTCAGGGACTAAACCACCAACCAAAGAGTACACATGGTAGACCCATGGCTCCAGCTGCACATGTAGCAGAGGATGGCCTTGTTGGTCATCAATGGGAGGAGAGGCCCTTTGTCCTGGGAAGGCTTGATACCCCAGAATAAGGGAATGCCAGGGCCAGGAAGTGGGAGAGAGTGGGTTGGTGAGCAGGGAAAGGAGGATGAAATGGGGGTTTTCCAGAAGGGAAACCAGGAAAGGGGACAACATTTGAAATGTAATTAAAGAAAATATCTAACAGTAAAAAACAAAACAAAACAAAACAAAACAAAAACTAAAAAAAAAAAAAAACCAAACTAGTGGTGGTTTTTGTGAATTAATTTGGAAACACATTTTTGTCCTCTTTTAAGATTTCAAAATGTTTCTTATTGCTTTATCCAGCTCCCTAAAGTAAACTTGGTTGTAAAAAGTAAGACAATGGACTTCATCCTTATTAATATGTTAACATTATAAAAATAACATGAATAATTAGAAAAACAGCTATGTAAGATTTCTTCACACCCTTTTATAGAATTATGATTATTTTGTAATTGTTTCATATTTCTATACTATTTTCTACGTACATAAATATTTAATATATGACTATTCATATTTAAGAGGCATTATAGAAAACACTGTTTTGTAGCATTTTTTAATATCCTGAATATTTTTATATTGATAATACATATATTGAGAGAGAGACAAATATTTATAGATAGGTAGGTAGGTAGACAGACAGACAGACACACTGACTGACAGTCAGTCTCCATATTGTGCTCAGTAGTTCCCATGTTGTTAGTCTATCTGGGGTTGTCATGTATAATCGTAATGTACTTTTTGCTAACTGCTTTATTGCATAGCATCAGTTTCTAGGTTATCTCTGATATTTCCTCCCCGATCCTTTGGGCATGGTAGAAGATGCACAAAATATTGAGGAACTGAAAAGAATTTTAGAAATTCTCTAGCCAGGCATGGTGGCACCTGCCAGTAATCCTAGGTTATGATGGCAGAGGGATCGTAGACCAAGAACTCTATCTATACCCACATTCTAGGCCAACAGTAGTGAAGCTTGTCCCTGCCTCACCCAGACCTCTCCCGGCCTCTGTCCTCAGTGTAGCAGACAGTGGTAACACACACACTTCTGGCTGATGTGCTTTCAGTGATACATGTTATAGATTCCATTGCTTAAAGAGTTGAAGTTGGGTATATCAAGAAAAATACGTTATTAATGCATGAATTATCAGAACTGTCTCTTCTTCCGAATTGAGTTTTGACCAGTTATATTTTATTTTAAAAATTTCCGTGGGATTTCACAATAAATTCTTCTCTTTATATAGTGTCTAGCTACTGTGAAAAATTTAAAGACTCTAAATTTTAAAGCAAATGGTCCATACTTTGTGTTTGATTTACTGTTAAAAAGATACTGTCAAATTTTTTGCTTTGGATTAAATGGAAGACAAGATGACTGCTTCCAGCTAAACCAGTTTAACCTGTGATGACTATCTTGCCAGTGAGAAACTTAAAAGGTTCTGATTTTCCAGTTTACAAAATGAGTTAGTTCCCAGTTGAAAAGCCTTCCCGAAGCTGGGTTCACGGAGGCATTGTTTGCTCTGAGTCATGGTGCTTTGGTGCCATCTTGTGGATGAGACTTGTCATAACCTCAGTGCTCAAATCTAAAGTAGGAATTCAGGCAGTTAAAGATATGTAGGGGATTCTTTCCAAAAGCAGGGTATCTATTTAAAATAAGCATAAAAAAGTACCGAGAGTGGCTTCTTTGTCACTTGGTAACCCTGACAGGCAGAAAGGATGGATAAAGGATCTTCTGTGCGACTCTGGGGAGCTGAAAGCCTGTGTTTTGCTGTGTCTTCAGCTGCTGCTATTTGAACGGACATGGATGAACAGATGGAAGTCTTCTGTCCTACACGAAGGGGAAGGGAACATAAGGAGTGTGAAGTGGAGAGGCCATCTGATTGCTTGGGCCAACAATATGGTAAAGGCACATTTCTGTCTCTCTAGTACTTGCGCAGTGGCATCAGGTTGCCAGATGGAAAGGGCTGGGGCAGAGACTCTATAGGGTTACAATTCTAATAGATAAGGGTGATTCATACTACACCTCAGCTTGAGGAAGTCAGATCACCTGGGCTTTCATGGTACAGTAATTCCCAACACACTGAAAACTAGAATCTTTTTACAGGAAGAGACTGAGGCACAGGGTAACCAAGAAAATGAAAAGCCATCTTAATTATTGAAGGGCTGCTTCAGGCCTGTGCTCCGAAAATGCCAGTTACCCGCTGCTCATGACCACTCAGAGAAGCAAGTTTTGATTTCCTCTGTACTCCAAGTATAATCATAGGCCAAAACATAGGCCTGTCATTTAAAAAGTGTATTGTACTCTCAGTATTGCACTTAAAGTTTACTTAATGTAAAGTGGAGCCTAGAGAAAGTTTAAAGAGTAGTCTTTTTCATATCTATCATGTTTTCTGAATTTTCAACACGTAGTTGAGAAGTTCCATTTTTGTTAGAAATAGTAGAAATTGTCTCAGTTCAGCCCTGCTGCTTGGGATTTTCCTTACAACAACCACACTCTCCAGGCTCATGTCCAGCCAGCTGCACTTGGTTCCATTTGAGCACTTTGAAGGGTCACATGTTGTTGTCTTTGAATGGATGGGTTTTCAGAACCAAAGCCTTTCTGAAAAACTAAAACTCATTCTTATTCAGAAGAATTCCTTTAGAAATACCAGCCACCTGTCAGGTTGAAAGCAAACTTGGTGTCTCTGTGCAAAACATGTATGTGCTGGATTTGTGTTCCTTATGCCCTCCATTAATAACAGCCTTTGTCCAGAAAGGAGCCTTGGAGCTTTGGTTCTCAGAGGGTTTGTGTAAAGAAAGACCATGCCTGTGTATGGCTCTGGGCGTGCCCAGGAAACACCGTTATTGTTTTGAATAGCACACCTATGGCTATGCTCCCTCTCCAGAATACAAGATGCTTAATGTTGCTTTGTTTTGTAGGGTGTGAAGATTTTTGACATCACCTCAAAGCAGAGAATCACCAATGTTCCCCGAGATGATATAAGTCTTCGCCCAGATATGTATCCCTGCAGCCTCTGCTGGAAGGACAGTGTGACACTCATTATTGGCTGGGGAACTTCCATCAAGGTGGCTTACTTGGTCTTTATATTAAACCCAAATGATTATAGATTCATTGAGAGTGATCTAGAGAAGCATGCACTCATGAATGGTTTTTGGTGAACCGCATATTTTCACCTGAACACTGTGGTGGTAGGACACTTTATTTTACAAGTACAGATTTTAAGATGTGCTTCTATGATGGACAAAGTAATTGCCGTTTTCTGTTCTCAAAATGATGCTATATTTTTTTTTTAGCTTTGTTTTAATTTCCCACAATCACACTGCAGTCCCTTAGCTGTTTATGGAACGTGTGGTTGATTTTGGTGGCTTAGTCAAAGGTGTTGATCTTCATATTATCCTTTTATTGTCTTTAGCTTTGATCATTTGGGTTATTCATGGTAGTGAGATGAGATTAAAACTAAATCATCTGCATATTTCATAACTTAATGGTATAAGGCCCTGGCTCATTATTTATAATATGATTGGCATTGTGAAATATTTTCCTGAGATGATTTAATAGTTGGGGGAGAGTAGGTCTCTTATAAACTCAGAAGTTCACCAGAAAGAGAAGGCAGCTGGGGGAAATGAACAGGAGAGAAATGTCCAAAAGTAATTAAGGAGAAAAGCAGCCAGTCCCATATTTGTGCATCCTCACATGTCTATAGCCATGGGTTTTTGTCCCACATCAGGGAAAGCATTCTCTGAGCCCTTCACTGGGGTGTTGCTGTGTTGGAGACAAATTTAGTCATGTGCACTAAAGAAGGAATCAGACAAAAAGATAAAGTACATTAACCCTTGATCTGGCAGCTTTATATATCTAGTAATTTAGCCTAAGTAACATCCTTAACATTTTATATTTAAGTATACTGAGTATGCTGTTATTATTTATAATATTCACAGATAGAAATAAAAAGACAAATAAGAAATAAGAAAGTTGATCAAATAAGTTATACTAGTTTCTTATGATACAGTGTTATAATGGTACTAACGATTACTATGGTAGAAGAATATTTAAATATTTAGTATTGATAGTAGGCCTTTATATTAACAGCAGCAGCTCTCTAGTAGAGTTACTAATGGTGTCCTTAGACTGGGATGTTGTTCATTCTTGGTTTTCTATTTGAGTTTGGCTGCCTTAGAATGTTCCATAGTGTAGTGACACTTAAGCTGATGACTAAACTGTCACACTCTGCAGGTGAAGGAAGAAGCTGGTCACCGACATGTGCATCAGTACCTGACTTCTAGTTCAATCTTGTACAGAGGGCCAGACCTTAAAAAAACACAACCAAGACCAAACCAAAACAAGACACAAGAAACAAAACCCCTTGGTTCTTATTACAAAGTTGAATAGATTCTCTTTGGAAACTATATGCATTTGGAAAGAGATAAGAAAAATAAATACTCATAGTACTCATAGTCTTACCAACCTAAAAAAATAATTAACTCATAATGTCTATTGTCTGGTGTTTGTGAGGGAAGTAAGAGACTATTGACTAGATACAGATTTGATCTCAACTTTATCTGTATAATTTAAACAAAGACAGGCAGACTTTTCTGGAAAAGTGCTAATAGTGAAATATTGGGCTGTGTAGGCTGCATACTGGCTGCGGTAGAACGGAAGCCTCTCTTACCGTCTCGGCCATGCACAGGTGATCCTAACAGGGATTCGGTAGACGGCAGACTGTGGGGCAGACATAGCATGTGCGTTCTACCAAAACACCTCCTGCATATTTCTATAGTCCCTAAGTAGAGCTTCAGAGAAAGGGCTATTAGAAACAGAAGATTTACATGAAAGTCTTTTTGTCATAAAGTGTAACTTCATATTGGACGAATATGGGGCAGTCTAAAAAATGGCTGTCATGCATTATTCAAACTAATTGCTTGATTTCTTTTTTAACCTAAGATATGAGTGTTTTGCCTCAATGTATGTCTGGGCATCTTATGCAGTATAGGGGCATTTTATGCATTCAGTGCCCACAAAGGCCAGAGGAGGGCACTGATCATTTAGAACTGTAGTTACAGAAAGTTGTGAGCCACCATGTGGGTTCTGGGGACTGAACCAAGTCCTCTGCAGGAGCAGCCTGAGCTCAGAACTTCTGAGTCATCTCCCCAACCTCTCAAATCCTTTCTGTCTTTTATGTCTTAAGTAGATTATATGTACTTCATCTTTGGGTGACATGACTACCTTTAAAAAATACCTCACTGCGTAAAATGCTATAGAGACTTCGTTATCATATCTAGAGAATAACTTGTCAATTTCTTTTTCAGATATGCTCAGTGAAGGAACGCCACGCCAGTGAGATGAGAGATCTGCCAAGTCGATATGTTGAGATAGGTATGGCCCCCTCCCATGTTTCCTATGATGGTAAAACTTCAAAAGAGCATCTGGTAGTCTAGTGGAAGCCAAAGGCCGTGTCCTCCACCAGAGCCTGTCTCTTGGTGCTTTGATAGAATTCGTCCAAAAAGCCTTCAAGTTTTGGAAACTCACTGTGGAAAGAACCCTTTTCCCCAAACAAACAAACGAACAAACAAAATATCTTTCTCGTAGTAACTTTGTAGTCGGCCTTAAAGTCAGAATATTTAAATTTGGATCCTGGTTGTGATATATACCACCAAGACCTACCTCAGGCAGATTTCTGATGTTTCAATAATTTTGTGTATAAAATGTGAGAGAGAATGTTATAAGGTGGCTGTAACCTTTTATAATACATTACGTAGACTGTGAGTTCATGCATGCATGTACCTAGTACAGTACTGACCCTTGCTCATCTTGACTTGATGCTTCTCAGGACTCATTGTTGTCACCATTGCTCTGGCCCCACTTGCTACCATCTTTTTTATTTGGAGCATTACAGCCACTTTTTCAGTTTAATCTGCTCCACTCCAACTCCAGTCCAGTCGTCTCTTCATCACAATAAAAGTGGTGTCCAGCCCCGTCTGTAGCAACAGCTCCCACCAAGCCTCTTTGTGGTTTGAGCGCTATAGCCACAGTGATGTTCCTGAACACACCCAGGTTCTTCTTCTAGCCAGTCTTAGCTCCTTTGTGGGTTCCTCTTTTTCCCAACTCTTTCTGCTGGTTTTGCCCCTACCACTAAATAGGAAAGAAAGGATAGGGGAAGGGGGGTTATTAAATCTAATTTCTTTCTTCTTTGATCACAACTACTAAGAAATTGGAACCAACCACCCCACCTTTCAGGGTTAGGCCTAGCATTTATGTACCCTCTGAAGAGTTTCCAGAACTTCTAGTCGCTGCTGGCAAAATCATGCCTCTACTATAGCAAATCATACTCAGCTGATTTTAATCCCATACCTAGAATTAAAAGAAAAACATATTCTTGTAATATCTCTGTGCTTTTTAAGGAAATCAGAATTCCATAATTCTCACTACACTTTCTTCCCCTCTTTCTAGAACATTCTTGCTTCTTTTCTCTTCACTAACTTTTAATCGTAATCAACTTTTATCATAAATCTTGGGTCAGTTGTTTTCCTGACAAAACCCACTTGTTCCGCCTGACCAGGCCAATCCCACCCATTCAGTGTGGCTTCATCTCCCCTAGCTACACAGCTACAGCAGCTCTTGGGTTCTTGATTATTTTGTACATTTCTGTGTCACTTCAATGCAAGCAAATGCTGGACTATTTTTGTTTACTTCACATCTTGAAAGCCTGGAACATTATAGAAGGTACTACATAATATTGTTGTTGAATGATTCAGTGCCTCTGGGAAACACCTAGTATGTTTCCTGCGTTGAGTATACCATTACATTGATGAGCAAAAATAAGTCTTGCCATATTGAAGTCAGATGTGAAATTCGCTTGTGCCTTTGGGTGGTGGATGTTGTAGAAGTGTGGTACTGCTCTGGTTTTCATGTTTCTGCAAACACTGTTTGCTATATGTTGTCTACTGACCTCATTTGGTGAGGACATTGCAATCTAGGTTGTTCTGTACTTGAAGTCAGAAGTGTGGTTTACAGAGGTTTTGTGGTTTTTTTGCATTTATTTTTTTCCCTTCCGAGACAGGGTTTCTCTGTGTAGCCCCGGCTGTCCTGGAACTCACTCTGTAGACCAGGCAGGCTTTGAATTCAGAAACCCACCTGCCTCTGCCTCCCAAGTGCTGGGATTAAAGGCGTGCGCCACCTCTGCCCGGCAGTTTATAGATTTTTTTTTTTTAAGTATTATTGCATTATGAATAGAAAAGTTATATGATTTCAATTTATCTAAATTTTTTAACATTCAAAAACGTATTTTAAGTAAATAGAATTAAATCACATTCTTGTTTCCCTTTTGTACCCCAGCTCCTCACAGAGACCCCCCTTTCAATACCTACAATATCTTTTTTGTCATATTCTTAAAAATTTATAAAATATTATAACATAAAAATGAGTATTATAAAAGTTGTTTGATATAAAACAACAATCAATTTAACAGTCTTATGTAGATGCTTGTCTACAGCAATACTAAAAATACATACATTTTTCTCAATATAAATTTTAAATAACTCCAAACATATTAATTGTATATTTCAAAATAATACATCACTACTAATATTTTCTTAAATGAACATAAATATATAAAGTCTTTTTGTTTGTTTGTTTGTTTTGTATTTAGTAGAGCTTAAAATCTTGGCTCTTACTGTGGTATAAGCCCAAAATAAGAACAATTTTTAGACATTGGATTTCATTGTAATAAGGCTGTACTTCAATGACCCTCACATCACCAAAGGATTTTACTTTCATTGTAGCTAAGCTGAGAGTTGACAGTTCTGTTGCACCAAGAAATGAATTGTAGGCACGATTTTTGGATACAGACTTCCTGCTATGGTCAAAGCTATTTGACTTGACTTTATTCTCAGCCCACAGAGAACAGGTTACATTCATTTAAGAAATGGTGTGTGTATTAAGATGGTCTATCCATAAAGTTATTCACCAACTGTTTCAATGAACAATGGTTCTGCTTAGAGGGTGGCACAGACATTAGGTGAGGATAAGAATCTGGCTCATTGGCTGTGATAATTTGGAAAAGCATTCATCTCAGAGAAAGAGTAACTTATAAAGTCCTCTTCTACAAACTTGATACAAGAGTTACAAACATCAAGCAAAGCATTCAGTCTCACTCTTTGTTGTTCTCTTACAAGCCACCTCCCAAGTTAATTGTCTACATTTCTTTTAGCTATAAATACTTTTCTTTTGGTATAAATACTTTTGAAATGTATAAGCTGTTTTGAAAACCATAGTATAGTGTAAAAACATGAAATAAACAATACTACTAATAGAGAGGCTGAGATAGGAGAAGCAAGATTTCAAGACCCTTATGTTGTACACAGCAAGACACTGTCACGAACAAAGAAGCTGAAAGTGTATATGGATTGTACAATAGAATCTCAGGGGCAGAAGACACCATAGAAAACAATGACACAACAGTCAAAGAAAATGCAAAAAGCAAAAAGCTCCTAACCCAGAACATCCAGAAAATCCAGGACACAATGAGAAGACCAAACCTCAAGGATAATAAGTATAGTAGAGAGTGAAGACTCCCAAAGTAATGGCCAGTAAATATCTTCAACAAAATTATAGAAGAAAACTTCCCTAACCTAAAGAAAGAGATGCCCATGAACATATGAGAAGCCTAAAGAACTCCAAATAGACTGGACCAGAAAAGAAAAATTCCTCCTGTCACATAATAATCAAAACACCAAATGCACTAAACAAAGAATTTTAAAAGCAGTAATGGAAAAAGGTCAAGTAACATATAAAGGCAGACCTATCAGAATCATACCAGACTTCTCACCAGTGACTATGTAAGCCAGAAGATCCTGGGCAGATGTCATACAGACCCTACAAGAACACAAATGCCAGCCCAGGCTACTATACCCAGCAAAACTCTCAATTACCATAGATGAAGAAAACAAGATATTCTATGACAAAACAAAATTTACACAATATCTTTCCACAAATCCAGCCCTGCAAAGGATAATAGATGGAAAACATCAACATAAGGAGCAAAACTACACCCTAGAAGAAGCAAGAAAGTAATCTTTCAACAAATCCACACAAACCTAATTCCACCTCTTACAACAAAAACAATGGGAAGTAACAATTTCTTTTTCTTAATATCTTAATATGAAAATTAATATTATCAACATATCCTAGTAGGTTGAGATCCAAAAATATGAGGAATTAAAAATTTGTTAATTGTCAGTTTGTAGAGTTTTAACCCACGTTTTTAACCTCTGGGAGAGATCAGTAGTTCGGATTTCCTGAGTATGAGCAGAGTGCGTGTTGGGAGTGTAGGATTGAGAAAAACCAAGGAACAAGAACAGACTTGTAGCTTCAAGAAAAGTGTTTGCTTTAGTGTCTCTTACTTCCACCCCACCTCTCCTTTGCCTATTGGGAAACCTCTGAACATCTTGATGCATAGCATCCTAAAAGATGTTATTGAATAATTAAGATGCAAAACAAAAACTCTGATAATTTTTAAGGATATGAAAATTCTCAGGGTAATAATAGAAATGTAGCTTTGTCGTTTGTGTGAGTACATTACTGATATTTGACCACTGTAGTTAGGGGTTACGTACCATAAACCATTCCCATGGCAGGAAGCTTAGCATGTCATCCTGTGTTCAGCCTCTTGATTGATTTGGGACGGTGACCTGGAAACTGAGGGTCTCTTTACATGGTTTAGAAGAGCTGTGGGATAATTCTTTCTTAGATCTGAGTGTCTTTCTTCATATGCTTGTTGTCATTTTGACCTACACGTGAGAGCAATGAGGTAGGTGACTCAGTTTTTTCTCTTAATGAAAGTCTCAGTAAGGACCATGGCAGGTGGGAGTTCCTTTCCAGGTGTTTCTACTGAGGGTCTGGTTTTGAATAGTTTTCTGTTCAACTTACTGTTTATATTCTGTTTACTTAACTATTTTGCATTGGATTTCCCCTAATACTTCACTGTGAAAATAATTTAAGTATGAAAAAGCATCTTGCATTGAATGCCATAACACTTCCTAGATGCTGTTTCCTTAGACTGTGTTTGCTCTGGAGGAATCTGTCTTCTCTTGTATGATAGAAAGACTTGCATATGGTACTGTGAATGTGAATATTTGTTTTGGTTTGGTTTTGGTTGGTTTTTTTTTGTTTGTTTGTTTGTTTGTTTGTTTTGAGACAAGGTTTCTCTCTGTAAACCTGGCTATCCTGAACTCTTTCTCTGCAGACCAGACTACTCCTGAACTCAGAGAGCTTCTGAGTGCTGGAATTTAAGACACGTGTCACCACCACCCGTGGATATTTGTTATTACTAGTGTTATAAGAAATCCAATGCGTGAGTCTGGGAAGATATCCAAGTTGCCAAGATACCTGCTATGTAAGCAAAAGGGCCTGAGTTTACATCACCACAACTGTGGACTTGGCCATGTCATGTCATAGCCACAGTGGTGCCGGGAGTGGAAACAGGAGGGTGTGCGAGGTTTGCTGGCCTAACTCTGGATTTACTGAGGGAATCCATCTCAGGAGCATGAAGTAGAAAGTGGAACGTGGTGGGGCAGAGACTGGACACCCTGATCTGGTCTATGCAAATGCACACACACACACACACACACACACACACACACACAGCCACTAGGCAGAATGCTAAATATAGTATAAACAGAATGTCGTTCAATATGTACAGTATTCCAAAGGTAGGCGGTATTATTCCCATTCTATAGGTAAAGAAATTTTTCAGAGGGGCTCGTGTAACCTACACAAGATTATCCTGTTACTAAGCAAAAGCACTTTAATTCAGGCATTCCTACTGCAAAGCTGTTTCTGTATCCAGATACGGCTCAAACCTGCAATCCCAACAGCAGGAATCTGAGGCAGGAGAGCTGACACAGGTTTGAGGTTACCCTGTGTTACATAATGAACTCAAGGCCAGACTGGCTACAGAGTAAGGCAGTGTCTCAAAAACATATATCAGACAAAGAACAGCAGAAGGAACCTGCATCTCATGTGGGCAGGTGGTGCTCCTAGCATTGCCTCCAGCCTTCTGCAGCCCCTTCACTTCACTGGTCCACCCGATAGGGATGTCCCAATGTCCACAGACCCCTGCGCTTGTCAGTGATGATGAAATTTTGTTTCAGAGAAGTGCCTCATTTAGAGAAATGGAATTATTTTTTTTTCTTTAGTTTGTTCTTAGATGAGCAACCTGTGGTTTTGCATGCTCCACGTTAGTGAGTGAATTTCTGCCGCACACTTACTCTAAAAGAGCTGTTTCAGAAAGTAGACAGCTCCTGTCATTTAGAGTGTGGCTTGGGCTTAGCTGATGACTAAGGTGATTTTATACTTAGAACAAATATAAACATTTGATTTAAACATTGTTATTTCGCAGGCCTTCACCATTTCTTTTCTTTTATCTAAGCTTGATACTGTTACTCATGAAATATCTTTATCACTGGCTTCCTGGCGGCTGAAGTTGAACACACTATACATTAATGTAACAGATACCGACTAGAGAATCTGGGATTAAGTTGAAACCCAAGTTGCCTTAAATGGTGTCTGAGCTGTGTGAACTTCTGGCCCCGTGTGGTTGGATGTTTTTCTTAGTTTGTCTAGTAGCTGATCTCTTCAGCTTTAATTCCGTATGTCAGTTCTGCTCTGTGATTGGCTAGTACCAAAGGTCATATCACGTTTTACTTCAGTGTATCTGCTTTAGAGCTATCCCTGACTCTATTGATTCCAAAGGTGTTTTCACTGCCTACTGCCATGCCAACCAAGTGTCCAGACGTACTGAAAGCTCTGTGGGTACAGTTTGCTCCTGCTTTTCCTATTGGTCAAGGGTGGGAGTCCTTTGCTATACAACTGATACAAAAGAACTAGAATGGAGTATGAGAGTCGCATATGCTCTTCCTTATAGATTGGCATTTGGGGAGAGTCAACAAGGTTGGAAGGGACCAGAAAAGATGGTGTAAGTTGTATGCGCTGCACTATGTTTGCCTTTAATAGTAGCAAAGAAAATTCTAGGAAAGGGTAGGACCTTCTAATCACAAAGATCTCAAGTCATAAACTGTTGTTCTTAGTGTTGTAGTATACATGTAGTCTGCACCTGTGTTCTCAATTATATTATCCAATATGCCACCAATCTGAAAAAAAAAAAGGCATTGAATTCTGACATCTGCTGCTCTCTTCTGGAAAGACCACAGTCTAGTTGCTGACCTCTGAGCTCAGTACACTGATTCTTACAGCATGTCTACACTGTTTTCTGAGCAGGCTGGAGGGTGGAAGCGTTTGCTGCTGTGGCAGGATGAGGCCATGCCACAGCTACAGACCCCACCAGACCTGGTGCTCTTCGGCAGATACTGTGTGTGGAAACACAGCACACTCCTTGGAGCCCCCGATCTCAAGTGCAGGCTCTGTCTTCCATGACACTTGCTTTCCTCCCAAGCCTTCCCTCCCAAGCCATGAGCTGTGTAACCCAACAATTTGTTTTGGTTTCTTTGTGATTTATCCACTCATGATAATCTAATTAAATGTGAGCTTTTGTTGAATTAGGTTTGTAAACCACCTGTTTCAAAACTCGCTTTTGCTCAAAAAAAGACAAGGCTTATTAAAATTATTAAAATCATTGTTCTGTGGTGTAGAATGGAATATAAGGACAGATAAACTTTATTGGCCACTGTTATTTTGAAATAAAAAGCCAATAATTGCTAGAAGGTATTTTATACATTTAGTCCATAAACACTTTATGTTTTATGTAAATTCCTTAGAATAAATACAATTCAGAATTTTTTCCTTTACATAAATAGAAATAGTATTTATTCCTTGTACATACATGTATTCTGATGCCATGTCTCCAGCCATCTTTTCTTTATCTTAGCATTAATATGAAAAATAAATAGCATTTTTGGATCTACAAACACTCCTGATCCCTTACTGGAAAGACTAATGGAAAAGTGCGGTTCTTTCTGGGGTGTTTTAAGGCATTGTAGCTGCAGATACCTCCACACACTAACAACTCAGAGCAGGAAGTGAACTGTGTGTGTGTGTGTGTGTGTGTGTGTGTGTGTGTGTGTGTGTGTGTTTTCTTTTGTGAGTATTGCTGGAGAGGAATCATAGAATGGCAGAGTAGCCACAGCTAAGGTAACAGCAGTTAGAACTCTTCCTTGTGAGTCATACCAAGGGTTACTATCACTGTGGGTTTTGTTTCTCTAAGAAGAGTGTATGTGCTGTAAGGGAATGAGTCAACACAAGGAATGTTTTAATTTTTCTAGATGTTGATAACTGTTATATTTCTAATATCTTAACAGTTTTTTTTCTTTCTTTTTTATTAGATATTTTCTTTATTTACATTTCAAATATTATCCCCTCAGAAACCCCCTATCCCCTCCCCCATCCCCTTGCTAACCCACCCACCCTCTCCTGCTTCCTGGCCCTGGCATTCCCTTACACTGGGGCATAGAGCCTTCACAGGACCAAGGGCCTCTCCTCCCATTGATGACCGACTAAGGCATCCTCTGCTACATATGCAGCTGGAGCCATTAGTCCCACCATTTGTACTCTTTGGTTCGTGGATTAGTCCCTGGGAGCTCTGGGGGTACTAGTTAGTTCATATTGTTGTTCCTCCTATGCAAATCCCTTCAGCTCCTTGGGTCCTTTCTCTAGCTCCTCCATTGGGGACCCTCTGTTCAGTCCAATGGTTGACTGTGAGCCTCCACCTCTGTATTTGTCAGGCATTGGTAGAGGCTCTCAGGAGACAGCTATAATAGGCTTCTGTCAACAAGCACTTGTTGGCATCTACAATAGTGTCTGGGTTTGGTGTCTGTATATGGAATGGATCCCCAGGTGGGGCAGTCTCTGGATTGTCATTCCTTCAGTCTCTGCTTCACACTTTGTCTCTGTAACTCCTAAGAAGGACAGAAGTATCCACACTTTGGTCTCCCTCCTCCTCCTCCTCCTCCTCCTCCTCCTCCTCCTTCTTCCCCTTC
>JADRCD010226415.1:0-11330 GCA_019843815.1 Montemys delectorum
CTGGGTCCTTCCCTTTGATCACTAATTGAGAAAATGCCTTTCAGCTGGATCTTATGGAGGAATTTCCTTAAGGGAGGCTCCTTTTTCGGTGATAACACCAGCTTATGTCAAGTTGACACACAAAACCAGCCAGCATAGACACTCTAAATATGCTTTCTCTTTGGCCTTTGAACTCACCCTGCAAGGTGACTTCTCCCATAACTCTCTCCTCCTCCAGCTCTTTACTGTTGACAAAAACTGCTCCTGTTCACCTGTAATTGCAACTCTCAGGTACTCCGGAGTTCTATCCCACCTCCCATTTTGTTTTACTTTGTGACTTTGAGCATCGACTAAATCAGTTCTGTTTCATTTAGCCAAGGCCTCTCTTTGGTGTAGCACCAACATACACCTTAGAAGGGGAGCAACATGACGGCAAAGATTCTTATTGCATGTTATCATTGTGTTTCCAGGACCTGAAAATAAATGTGGCACATAGTAGGTATCCTATAGACATGTGTAATTGGAGGGTTAAATAAAAATACATTTTCTTTAATATATACACAGGATGGGTATTCAACAAATAGTTGTTGAATGATTGGACACATGTTGTAGCATTTCTACAGTACCCAGTCCACTATAATAAGCTGTATGAGTGAATTCCGATTCATTTTGATATGCTGGCATGTCCTCTGCTTTTCCTTTCTTACTATGGTAGACCCTTCATAGTCTGCGTCACAACTCATTTCTACTCTGAGTTAGTTGCACTCTAAGCCTAAGGAAATGCAAATGAGACAAGAGGGCTATTTGAGAAGATTCCAGGAAGCCCTTCACTTCCTTGAGCAAATCTTTGGAATTTCTATCAATTCTACATTAGCTTAGGTCAAATCCTGTTTCTTGACCACTCAGTGTGGGCTCAACTCCCTCTTTGCAGTGTGATTTCCAAAGTGTATGCCTCAGACTTGCTGGGCCCACGTGGAGCTATACATAGAAACTGGTAACAAAGATAAATTTGTAGTTCTGGCTCAGGCTCCAAATCAGAACTTGAGGAGTGATGTATTCTACAATGAAATTTTCTACCGTGTAATGCTCCAGTAGTGACTCTCACATGGAAATCTGAAAGGTACTCCATTGCATAAAATGGGAATGGATCTTCCCCTTAATAAAGTCCCAGGGTCTGGGGTGCTGTCCATGCTGACAGAGATTCTTCTGGGGCTCCAATGCAGAAAATTGGACCTGTACTGCGGCAGACCAGTCTCCGTGAGGGTTTTCTGCATCTGAAAGAAATTCCATGCAGTTTTGTCTTAATATTTCTGAAGTTGGAGGTTGAGTTTCTGGATTCCTAAATGAAACAAGCTTTGAGGGATGAAAACATTATGAACCTAAAGTACGAACAGCTTATGTTGGATAAAAATTTAAGACATGAAGATATGTGTGCTCAACAGAACTAGAACGTTAACATGAGGAATGAAGAAAGGGTTGTGTCTATGTTCTGATGGTGGGAGGTATGTACCCATCACCTTCCACCCATAAGATGAATAGATACTGAAAACCACAAGCACGATGAATTTCAATAGAACGGAATGAAAAATGTATATTTTCAAGACCTGAGAGTTTCAAATGCTGGATTTTGTTTTCCTGAGAGAGAATTCTGCAGTTTCCTTCAGTGAGTATCTTTAACATGGGATAAGTTCAAGGCGTCTTGGATGTTTAAGGAAAGATATAGCTACAAGCCAGGTACATGGGATTGATAATATTTCAGGTCCTCTCTGATCCCCAACTTTATTTATTTTTGATTTTATATGGCTCTGTTTCATTAACTTGATCATGTGTAAAATGAATTTCTAATTTCTACCTACACAGTGGCATACAAGGCAGCACTTAATTATTTATATCTCTTATTATTATCAGATTAACACAGCAGGTATGTGCAATAAGCAAATGTACTTGGTGGTTTTTTTTTTCTGTTGCTTCTTACTGTCTGGAAGCAGATTCATTTTTATGAATTTCATCTTGTTTTCTGGGATTTTTTATGAGACAGCATTTAAATACAGCATTGTACTAAAAATATAAAGTGTTTGTGAGTAAAGAATTTGATCAGAAAAAATAGGAGCAGCAACAGTGGATATGTGCTTTAATATTTTTATCTTCCTAAGAAAATATTTACACAATTTTTGTGTTGATAATCAGCTCTCTAACTCATTAGTAAATTTACATTATTTTGTAGTACTGTGAATTAAACCCACTGTATTCTCCATACATGCTCTACCATTGGGCTAGCAGACACATTTTTATTTTAATATTTATCACTTAATTTGTTAATATATAAGTCCAAGGAGCCACTGGCAGAGCATGTACCTGTCCTTTAATTTCAAAACCACCTATTGACTGTACTCTGGTAATAGAGTATAACTCCCAGAGAACATTATCACTTTTGGAAGGGAACACACTCCATGTTTTGAAAAACCTTCCTCGGCAGATCCATGCGAGTTGCACAGTCAAAGGGATTGAAAATGCCGGCTTCTACTTCCACCTGTGGCAGAAGCGCGCTGTCATCTCCAAGGCCCAAGGCTCGACCTTGCACCATGAGAGGCTGCTCCTGATGGAACTATGCCCACTCCTCTCAGAGGAGAATTCCAGGGACTTGCAACCACTCAGAGCACGTGTGCGGCTCTTTATTCCGGCGCCAACAACTTTGGAACTTGGCTTCCAGCTGGCTTCTTGTGTAAGATGAAAATCCTGGTGCAGCACCTCTCCTCTCAAATTTCTGGCAGGTGTGTGCTGGATCTCGCCTACTAAATACTTTGTAATTAGAATGCCTCGGGCAATCGCTGTCATCCTACATCTGTGAGGCTGGGAGGGCAGTGTTAGCATGACTGTGCTCATTTCTTCAACATCCCGTGCCTATAGACCCAATCACAGCTGCCCGAAGGGCTTGTGTTTGATGCATGAACTATAGAAAGACCTCAGAAATGAGTCTAATTATATCAGTATCTGGATGCTTTGTGGAAGCAAGATACATTATTCATAACCAAGACTGTACTTCTATCTAAGGAAAAAATAGCCCAACATAGGTACTGCCACGGTTTTAAATAGACCTCATCAGCTCAGGGTTTTGTTATGTTGATTATCTATTTTACAACAGTGGAGTATCAGTTGGCAGAAGGGAGAAAAGAAAACAGGTTTTTTTTTTCCTCTTGTTTTTGATAAAGAAGCAGCTACAGTGGCCTAAACAATACCTGGCATAAAAGATAGGGGAATTATTATAGGAATACATATTACCTTTTAATATCAACCTTGAAATTAAGATACAGAAAAATAGTACATGAAAAATATTTTCCTCTATGCAATCAAGTGAGGGAAATCTATGATTAAACTGCACATACTATATTGTCATCAGATAGCCAAGAGGGGTTATGGAGCAGAATGAGAAAGGCTGTTGTTGATATAAGCTGTTGATCTGTCAGAACAGAAAGAGTTGGGGACCAACCAGATGGCTCAGCAGGTAGACAAAGATGCTTGCTGCCAAGACCAGAGGCCTGGGATTGAGCCACAACTTGTCTTCAGGCATCCCCCTACACACATACACACACACACACACACACACACACACACACACACACACACACAGGAACACACAGTAAATGTGAAAAGAAATATTTTATGGTTGAGTTTTAATCACTCAGCTGGCAGTATGTATAGATTCTCAATGATTATTGTATTGGAGAAGTAATTCACAGTGACATAAAATTTTATCAGTATGCTTTTTCCTCATAAGGATTTCACTCCTAACCTCAGCAAACAGTTGTTTTCATAATGTAGCCACGCCGGGCTGGTGCTTTTGCTTTCCATTCTTTTCACATACACAGAAGATACAATTTTATTTTCATTACCTGCCTTCATACCCACATGAAGAAAAGGTTTTTTAAAACGGTTGTCACTTCGGACCTGAACCTAGCTTGTCTTGAATTTCTGCATACTATCATTATCTTAAGAAAATTCTGCAGCGGAGCTTCAGCCTGTTCTAAACAAAGCAAAATGGTCAACTTTCTGAAAGAAAAAATAGACATTAAAGTAAATCACTCTTCCTTACAAATAAGATACTGTAGTTCCCTCTCCATAAGTAGCGTACCTTCATTCACCATTTGGCTTCAGAGTCCTTCTTACTACAAGTTAAACAACAAACACGTGCGCTTTGTTTATTGATTATTATTCCTTCTTAACTTTGTCCACTTAGGAGAGGGGGGGACTTAGAAGCTCAGAAGAAAGGACACTGGGCTTATTTTAAATATTGGAGAAGGAGCTGGTAAATTGGGTCAGTGAGTAAAACTTTCCCCAATGACCTGAATTTGATTCCCAGAACCCACCCACATTAGAAGGAAAGAACGGACTTCTGGGAATTGTTTTGTTCCCTCCATATACATGCCCATGATATATGAGTATGCCAAAAATCACACACGCGCACATACACACATGCACATGCACACATGCACATGCACACATGCACATGCACATGCACACGCACACACACACACACACACACACACATGCACATATATACACACACATGCAGACACACCACCACCACCACCACCAACAACAACAACAACACAACACACAGATTATAAAGGGTATATCATTAAAAATAAGTTAAAATGGCAGAGAAATCTAAAGTTCTAGCAGCCTAATTATGCTTATTTAAAGAAACTTAAAACCAGGGAAACGATGGGCCACATGTTATACATCTTTTGCCTCATGGTAATAGTTGGACTGGGTTTCCTGTATCCTTGGCAGATGCTAATTGCTTTTGCTCTTCCTTTTATGAGCCACCTTGGCATTTCTCTGAGGAGATGTAGGCAAGTCAATTAATACTGCATGGTTTATATGGAGCTGAATCAGAAAATACTGCCTTTATATTTTACATAGAATTGAATGATGGCCAGCTTATATCTTATTAGTGGCATTAAAAACATGCTCCAAGACATACATAGATACAGCTTTAAGTACAGCTACATGATCAAAAAAACATAAATGTATATTACTAAATAAATTACTTAAGGAGACATATCAGAGTATTTTCCTTATTATTTAGGGATGATCAGGAAGAATTATAGGAGATAAAGGGTGAGGATAAAACTTGGGGCAAACATGAGAGTCACAGATCCTAGGGCTGTGCCAGGGAAGAGCGTAGCAGCCTGAACAAGGAGGCAATGAACAATCTAAGCATTTATACCTGACCATTGTTTTTAAAGCAAGTCCACATACTTGCTCATTAAAAACAGAATGGGTTGCAGGACAGCCATGGCAGTTACACAGAGAAACCCTGTCTCAAAAACACAAACTAAAAAAACAACAAAACAAACAAGCAAACCAAAAACCAAAACCAACCAAACCAAAAAAACCAAACCAAAACAAAATAAAACAAACCTCCAAGCTAGCCATAGATATTTTAAATTAGAAACTTAGAATAAATAAGCTGTGTAAAGCCATGCTGGATATCAAAGGTTTGAAAGTGACAACTGGATTCTTCTCATTTTAAATAAGTGACAAATTGTTGTTCCCATTAATTCTGCATACAAGCAAATGCAAGGCAGGAGTGTTTAGTACACAGAGGTTCCTCCCGACCTTGGTTGCCTCTGTCTGGTAAGGATCTGATTGACATGGGAGAGAAAAGCTTTCTCTGCTATTGTCTGTCTCCAGGGCCCTCTCAACTTGCATCTGGAGGTTCAGGGCTCCTTGATGGTCTGGCTGGGGCTTCACCCAGGAGGCCGATGATAAAAGGATGAAGTGATCCAGTGGCCGCTTTGAGTGCAATAAGGACTCTTCTAGCTTGCATCAAACTGGGAATGTGTCCCAGCATTGCTGGGTAGTTAACTGTTTTCTTCTTCGGGGTAATAAGGGCAAAAATCTCGCAGCCTTCCTAGACTTCAACAACTCAGAATTCTTTTCTAGTTATTTAACTTTCAAAGTCAAATGAAAATTCCACCACAGTGTGTGCAGCAGCAGTTGCTTTGTATAATTGGGGGGAGGGGAGTAGATGGATTGGCAGAATTCCTGTACTGAATAAATGTCTATCTGTTGCAAACAATAGCTAAAGCCAAGGGGAAGCCAAGAATAAGTTTCTTATGAAGAGATTTCATGAAGGTGTTGACTAGTATTGTAAGGCATAGCGGATGCTGGAGAGCAGGAAGGCAGGCAGTGTGGACATGAACTGCCTTTCGTGACAAACGTACTTTCCTGTAACATTTTAAACCGAGCAGTGAAAAGGCATGCAATACTTGAACTATTGTACACGTCCATTTCTCCTTACCTCGCCTTTCTTCGCTGCTTGCTTGTTGCTCCTACTTTTAAGGCATCTTTAATTCTTTCTACTCTGTGCTCTGGGGAGGGCCTGCACTTTGAAAATACTTGACATTCAGGAAAATACACTTTATATGTTAAAAATCAATGGTGACACAATATTTACAGCCCAAAGGCCAAACATTTGGAGTTTCTTTATAGAGAGTAAGTGCTCAGAGACCAGCCTTGTGCTACTCAGCTGTAGACATCAAAGAATAATAATACAGCAGTTTTCAACTCGATGGCCCAAATGGGCTTCAGCCTGGTGCAGTGAAGTATCGAGCTGTTCCACAGTTCTGTAATAGAGAGCCCGTGTGGGAATCCTTATTTTATCTTAATTACTAAGGAGCCCTTCATGTCTCAGAAGTCCCCATGTTTTGTTTCAAAACTTGTGTCTGGAGAATGAGTTTATAGACCTGTGTCTACAAAAGAATGACAATACTTTGAATTAGGTTTTAAGAAGATTCAAAGCACAGCCAGAAGGGGGAATTTGTTTGGCTCGTCCTTACCACACAGTAGAGTTTCAAAGATATTTGATGGTAGGCCTATGACTTAGGAGAAAGAAGGAAACAGAGTGGCTGTTAACACCGCTAATGCCTAGCACGTTTACTTTCTCGAGTTAATTACACACACACACACACACACACACACACACACACACACACACAGCGTTTAGTTACCTATTAGGATCTGCCTTATGTTCCCCAGTGAAGATTGTCATTGGTTTATGCACATGAACCCTCGTTGTTGCTTTTTACTAAATCAGCAGCAGGAGTGAGCAATAGCTACTATTCTGTAATAACAATGATCAGGACTGAACATGGTGATTGACAGCTCTCCCATCTTTTCATGTGTGTGCCCATGGCAGCCCTGACACCACTTCAGTCATTGGCATGAACTCTCTGTGAGCTATCAGGTATCATCAGATGGGGTTCTGCCTAGCCTAATAAAACATTATATAACAGAGCTTTCTGGTGGTGAAAGGCTCTGCTTAAACCACTGGGTGCTAAGCTTTCATAAAGTGTATAGTGTTCATTCTCTTTACTTGTAAAGGGGACTCGGAGAGAGCTAGATGACATTCACCTTGGAGAAAACTGTTGATGGAACCAGATGACGCTTCTAAAGGATCCCTTTGTGAGTGACTCCTATCCTGCAAAACAGGATTTACAAAGGACTGAGCCCTTAAATATAATTATCAGGGAATATAATTAGGAGAGACAAGATCTACAGGTTTGCTAATGCAGTTCCCTTTGTTTTCTGGATGATACAGTCAGTAGTCTCAAGGTCACACAGTCTTATTTGTGTCCTTTCCACCAAACTACAGTTCCTCACTGCAACAAATGACAAGAAGGACAATGACCGTCAGTCAGTGCTCCTGGATCGACTAGAACAGAACTGCTCCCTCACTGACCTTGGAGTGTAGAATGCATTAGTAATAAGCAAGCAACTGTGGGGAGGGTGGGAGGAATCTTTCCCAGAGATCCAGAGCATATAACAACAGCACATGGAGATCCTGGATTGACACCTCCTGGAATCCACCTGCTGCCTTGTCCCAGGCAGGGACAGATGGTCACCTCTTGAGCTTCTGCTTGGGAAGAATGGATCACCATCACCTATGGCCATTGTAAAGTTCTGAGACAGCACACACTAGAGGAAGCTCTTTGGTTGGTAGAGGTAGCCATTGTGGACAAGGCTGCACATAGCTTCCTAGAAGGCTGGAGCTAGGTTATGCTTCTGAACCTGAGGAAGTTCTTTTATCCCAGCAGGCTTTGAACACAGCAAGTCCCTGAAGACACTAGGTTAGAAGCACTTGCCAGTGGGTATTATGTCTGTTTGATGTGCATAAGCAAGAAAGTTTAAAAAAATAATTCACAGGTTGCAGTACAGAAGGAAGAACATCTGCAGCCCTGGGGTTCATTGTTTGGAGCCTCCTGAAGGGACCCTGAAGGCAGGGATAGGTGCTGAAGGATCAACTGGCAAGAGTCAGACAGCACAGCTATGGGACTCCACTAACTGACAAGAGTTAGACAGCACAGCTATGGAACTCCACTAACTGACAAGAGTTAGACAGCACAGCTATGGAACTCCACTAACTGGCCAGGCCTTCCATTATCAACTGGGCATCTTAAACAACAGAAGCAAATGTATTTATCTGTTGTGTTTCTAATTCCTATAATCCACAATGATCTGTATGTATGGGTTACTGGGTGATGATTTGGCGTATGTTGTGTAACAATTGTATTAAGGTAATAAATATGCTCATCACACCACACACACACACACACACACACACACACATACACACACACATATATGACTATCCCCTTTATATAACTTAACCTCTGCTTTCTTTGGTCATCTTTCCATTT
Organism: Montemys delectorum; assembly: GCA_019843815.1. NCBI lineage: Eukaryota > Metazoa > Chordata > Mammalia > Rodentia > Muridae > Montemys > Montemys delectorum. The sequence goes on from JADRCD010226415.1 coordinate 8,685, forward strand.
TCTCCCTGATTCCCTGCCTTTTGTAACTACTATTCTTCCATTCTGCTTCCGCGATTTTGATTTTTTAGGGCCCCACATGTAAATTAGAGCCTTTTGTATTTTCTTTTCTGTGAAATCACGGAAAAGTCTGATCCCACAACTCTGAAGACTGGAAACTGGTGAGGGCAGTAGTTCCCTTCTGTGGGGAGACCTGCCCATGGTTCTTTCCATGCTGTATAGATTGCCAAGTGCCCCCAGATCCATTTCACACCCCTTTCCTCTGTGCAAGTCTGAGTCTCTGCTTCTCGATCCCCACTTCCTGTAAGGACAACAGTTGGCTGAGATCAAAGCCACCCAAATGATCTTTCAACCTGATTGCCTCTCTTGAGACTCCTTGTCCTAATGGTGGCTTTCTAAAAGCCTAGTGATTAGACTTTCAATATATTTGACAAAGAAGCCTTCCTCACAGAACTCCGTCCTCATATCTCCGGGACTGACACAAAGGAGCTGTATTTGGTGATGTGGGAATTGTGTCTTATGATCAGCCTTTGTTTTTCCAGTTTTCACTTACGTGAAAACAATTCAACTTGTTTGTAGAGTTTCTTCTCTGTAGAAATGTTTCTTATTCCTCACTGCACATGCTCTCCTATAACAAACTGCTATGATCTCAGAAGAAAAAAGCAGATGCTATGCTTTTACAGTTCTGGAAAGTGTGAAATCCAAGGTGAAGATGTCAACAAACTCAGTGTCTGGGAATGGCAGAGTTCATGGTCCATAGATGACACATCTTCCTGCCTTCCCGTGATGGGAGGCTCAGCTTACTCTCTGGAGTCCCTTTTATATGGGCATTACTCCTACTCCTAACCTGGCCATTCAAAGGTGTCTTCTCCTGTTGCAATCACCATGGGGTCATGATTTCATGCTACATACATATATGTAGATACATGCATACATTATGAGGGGAACTCATAATGTATAACTCATAATGCATAAACTCTCCCCTTCTCTATTGTCTTAATAGGCAAAGGCTCTAGAAAAAAAAGAATCTATAATTAATAAAATAGAAAGCATGACTCTTCTGGGTTTTAAATAACCAGACACCTTGCATTGTGTGTAGCTGATTCTTTAAAAAATGTCTTTGGTTGTCTCTGATTTGAAGGAAAGAATGAAGGAGAGTGTGTTTTATTCTCAAACCTCACTTGAGTTACCCATGTCGCCATCCTTTCCAATGTAGATAGCACAGACCTTGGCCAGAGACAAGCTACCAGCCAGTCATGACAACAGTATAAGAAAGTAGAGCAAATTGTTGGTTATTTTTAATCTGTTATTTGCCCTTTTCCCTCCCCCAAGCCAGTTTCCATGATACATTGCTGGTAAATATTTAATTTCCATTCTCAGAAATGTGTTTTGCATTTTCACACTCCCTTCCCCCTCATAATGATAGAAGACAAGATGGGTGAGTGTGTGTGTGTGTGTGTGTGTGTGTGTGTGTGTGTGTATGTGTGTGTGTGTGTGGTGAGTATATAAGCTAGGCATTGTCTTTATAATAAAAGATAATGTATACAGCAGGTTCCCTGTAATGGAGAACTTCGGTTGCCTGCTTCTTAATGAGAGGTGCTGATGTGAAATGACCCTCACTTTCCTAAACACACAGCAATCTAATTTGAACCTGTACGCCAATTACTGGCCTCTGTGGAGCACTTCATGGCGAAACAATCACGTCACAATAGGATTAGAACATGATGCCCCAGGACCACAAGGGAAGTAAGCCTGGGTATAACTGCAGGTTTATTCCTCTAAATTGTCTGTAAACAGCATTGATGGCCACCTTGTGCCACCTTGGTATTGTTTCTATAAATCCTCTATAGAAACAATCTAAAATGAATAGACAATGAGTCAGTAATGGCCTGTTAGCTCTCAACACAGGGTTGCGCCACTGCCCTGCATTCTGAATCCCACTCGTAGGGACTGGTTGTGGATAATCACTCACAAATGACACTGCAGATGGGCTTTATGACCACATCATCTATGAGAGCTTGAGCACTTGCTGGAATTGTGCCTCCTTGGTTTCATCTTGTAAAAATTGCTCCAAAGCAGATTCTTCTTGTAAATTTCTCTAGTCACACACTTCATGAAAGCTTTTTTGAACAACAGGACAGTGCCTAATGCAAAGAGATAGAGATGCTCTGTGCTGGTCAGTGAGGGCAGGTTGGAAGAAGGTGAAAGAAACAGAGTTCAAGTCACTGGAGGTGAAATGAACTTCCAGGATGTGCCAGCATGGCTCAAGAAATTATGGGATATACAGTAGATGGTCATTACAACATGGCATCTTCCAGGGTCAGTCTTATCCTATTCCATTAAGTGATAGAGACATATGCAGATTCTATCCTCAGAAGGAAGCCATCATTGACATCAACCTCACTTCTCTGTTGATACATAGAAATAAAAGTGTTTTCATCCGCTCTGCTGACCTGCTCGGTGTTCTTTACTAGGGAGACTTGCAGCTATTCACTGTTTAGACTTATTTTCTGCATACTTCTATATCATGGGGATTTTATTCCACAGTCAGAGTCTAGAGACAGACTATATAATGTCACATTGTTAGACTAAGAAAGCCAAACTAACTCAGATTTTAACCCATTATTTTCCCTCTTCTCACCCCCCCCC
>JADRCD010226415.1:11730-23510 GCA_019843815.1 Montemys delectorum
CCCCCCCCCAACCTCCTGAAGCCATTGTTCCATGATACATTAATGGTAAATATTTAATTTCCATTTTTGGAAATGTTACATTAAACTATTTCTCTGTTTTTTATGTAGCATTGTGGGTATTCAAGAAGTGGCTTAAATAATAATTAATAATAATAACAATAAGAAGAACCCCTAAAAGAATATAATCTATTGATTTTTAAAACCCCCTGTATTACCCATTCTCTAGGTTGACGTCATCATATCCCTGAAGCAGGTAAGAAGTGATAAAGACTCCCTCTGCAGGTTTGGGTTTCATGGTTTTCTATTGACCGAGTAAGGACATACATACTTAAGCAGGAAAATTAAAAACAAGAATAAACTGAAGGAATCTAAAAATGGCAAGTGACTTATGTGTAACATTTACCAGGGATGATAGAACTCAGGTTTTCCTCCTTCACACCTCTGCCCAGAAGTTTAGAGGCTTTTGCCGGTGATGAGTTATGAACATTTAGTGAATGAAGTTTAAGAACAAAAGCAAAATGGACCTAAAATAGGCACACTGTTTATCTGAAAGAAGGAATATAGGTTGGACTATAGACGGAATCCACACTTGAGATCAGAAGGCTTCTTACTCTCTTCTGGTGAAACACTTGCGTTTTTACCTCAGGATACCATAGCAAACTACCACGGATGAGTTGGGTTAGAGAACAGAAATAAGTTTTCTTGAAGCTCTGAAGGTTGGAATGTGAGACCAGGTGTGTGAGCATATGAGATTTCCATAGGACACCCTTCCTGTTCTAGACAGTGACCTTCCTGTGGTGGCTTCTTCCTCTACTAGTTCCTCTACTAGATTTGAATTAGGGCTTCATTTAAATGTAAGCATCTCCTAAAAGATCTACCTCCAAACAGTCACACATGGAGAAGTGATGGGCATGTGGAACCCATAGCCTTGTAGTTCTTAATGTGAAGTGAAATTTATTTCCATAAAAGATTTCAGATGGAGCCAATCATCCATGTACTTTAGCATAAGGAGACTATAACATCCTGAGATCAGCTCTTGGCTGGACGTGGAAGGTCTGCCTCTGAGCACTGTTTGGACCCCTTGCTGGCTGTGTGACATGGGATGTTCTGCATCAGTATGGTCAGAACAGATGCCTCAGGTCCCTTTCCTGATGGAGACTCGTTCTGTTAACAGTGGGCACATTGTCCAGAGTTGATGGGAAGATGTCCTGTCATTGTTTAGCTTCCTCCTTCCAAGAGCTTTTATTAGAGCCTTTGGTTTTCTTGTCCTGTTGGTTGGGCTTGTGCAGAACCACCCAGTCCCACAACTTTGCTTTATACCCCTCCTCCAACTGCTGATTTATTCCAGATGGAGATTCTGGTCAGACAATGTTGGCTTCTTTACCTTCTGCTCCACAGCTCTGACCATGCCCTGCCCTATGCTAAAAGGCCTGGCTTTCCTCCACTGACACGTAAGACAGAGGTCTATGCTTTCTAATAGCTGTCCTCTACTTCAGTGCTTTCCCTAGCAACTCACAACTCCTTGCACTACCTGACATCCAGAAAACCAAGATGTTAACCGCTTGCTACTCCAAATTTTCCTTCTCTCGAACGCCAGTTGAACTGTGGTGTGTTCCTTCTCATGCCAGTCACACAAGCATCTGCTGAGTCACTGTCACAGGGCCTGAAGGTGTATGAAAGAGAGAAGACATAGCTCTGGCTTTCAGTAACAGGAAGAGACCATGTAAACCAATAGTTAGAATTTAATACCCAAGATAAGAGCTCAGAGCAGTGTTGCTCGCCACACTTGTCTACAGCTTGCTGTCCTGCTGTAGCTCAAGTGTGACGTAATCTCTTATCCCCTTCTCCTGTTTCCTTGGCACCTGATCTGCACTTTTCTTATCACCTTTGCTCATTTTTAATGCATGTATTTTCGTGTCTTGTTTTTCTCAACGAGACTCAATAGTTCTTGGAAGCCATATCTACAGTAAACACTTCTTCACGTTACTTAACACAGCCTGGTATCTAGTCCTCATGCATGTCCTAACAAAAAAAATTTCTTGGGACTGGGGAGATGGCTCAGTGGCTACATTCAGACTCCCAGCACTCAGGTAAAATACCAGGTGCAGGGCAAGCATCTGTAACTTTAGCACTAGGAGGAAGTATAAATGGAGACAGGCAAATCCCAGAGGTCCACTGGACAGCTAGCCTATGCAAATATGGTTAACTTTTGGTTCTGTGAGAGAACTTGCCTCAAAAATATGAGGTAGAGCATGATGGATAAAATCACCAGAAACTCATCTCTAGCTTCTATACACATACACATATAGATACTACTATAACATGCACACACACACACACACACACACACACTCATACACACACACACACACACACACACTCATACACACACACACACACACACTCAGGGGAAGAATGTTGGAGGCATGCACCCAAATATTTGTGGAAGTGCAAACTAAGGCCTGGTTCCTCTAAAGAAAACCACTCCTTTCAAAGACGCTTGGAAAACCTTGGAATTTTTTTTTAATATCAGATTTTAACTTGTAAAACTGTCTAGGTTACTTTTCCCATTTCTATAAAGTTCCTGACAAAAACTACTTAGGGAGGGTAGGAGCTAGTTTCTCTCACATTTTGAAGGAACAGCCCACCACAGCAGAAAACCATGGTAATACGAGCATGAGGCACTTGGTACACAGGCTCACACTCAGCAAGCAGACAGAGAAAGGATGCTCCTTTCTTGCTTGCCTTTTATGAGGTTCAAGTCCCCAGTAATAGAATAGTGCAACTCACATGTAAGGTGGGCTTTCTGCCTGAATTGTTCCACCAAGGACTTCTGTCACAAACATGATCTGGAGCTTGTTCCCTTGGGGATTCCATATCCTGTGAAATTAGCAATCAATAGTAACCATTAAATGAATACAGGTAAATGAAGATTTATTTGGAAATTGAAGAATATATATATATGTATATACACACATATATATATATTACAAAATTAAAGGTTGCAAATAAAAGGTACATATAAAAATACTAATTATTATTAATATGTCCAAAGCATTAAGATTAGGTTACGTTGTGTTTTACTATGAAGTATACAGTATATAAAAAAATTGGTGCATCCACAGCACTGGTTCTCAACCTTTCTAATGCTGCAACGCATAAATACAGTTCCTCATGTTGTAGTGACCCCAACCATAAGACTATTTTGCTGCTACTTCGTAAATGAACTACTACTCTCTACAGGAAAAGTCACATTGTAGCAGTGAGTTTGGGCTACACTGGTTTGGCCTCTGGTGGTGGATCTATCTGGATTCCTGAATAGAAGACACAGACACACAGAGACACAGACACAGACACAGACATATACACACACACATACACACACACACACACACACACACACACACACACACATTTCAGCTAATTATAAAATGCCTTTGCTGCTTCAAAGGCTTGGCACTCCTAAACTTTCTCCTGCTACCCTAGGCCCAATCAGGCAAGTGGCCAGTGGACACTTACTGGAATTCTTACATGGTTCATTGGCTTTAACTCCCCTGGGTGCCTCAGTATCTCTCCCTTGAGTCATTGCGATTCCTCCCTCCTCCCCACTCTGTCCTAGCCAGAGCAATTCTAAGGGTCCCATCCCATCTCCCTTTGACCAGCCATTAGCCACAAGCATCTTTATTGATCAATCAAAATCCAATTGGAGACAAGGACCTTTAGCATTTTGACATGCAGATTCCTGATGAACCAAAGCATTAGAACCAATCTCTAACATCACAATATATATTTATATGTATCTAGATGCTAGATATTATGTACACAGATGTATAGTAGAAAATTTCTAATGAATATTTCTATATTTAAACATGTAAACCCTTGAGTTTTTGTGAATTTCCTTGCAATTGTTATATACTTTGCATTTTTATACGATTTTACAATTTTTATTAGTTCTTTGAGAATTTCACATGACATGTTTTAGTCATATTTACTTCCTCTTCCAATTCTTTCCTAATTCACCAATTTTGTGTTGGCCAAGTAGTTTTAGATGTATCATCTTTTACTGGAGAGTGGTCAATTTACCAGGGTCTGCAATCCTAGAGAAAACTGACTCTTCCTCTCACAGAAGCTAGCAATTGCCACAGCCAGGGGTGTGATAGGGAGCCTGACTCCTCTGTCCTTGCTGGCCTATGTTGTGTACCTATTGTCACGATGACTGTGAGCTCATGTGTGTGGCTTCCCTGCAGTGTCTAGAAAAGCATGTTTCTATGTAGTCACTTGTCTTTTTAGGCTCTACACTGTTTCCACGTGTTCCAGAATGATGCTTGACCCTCACAGGGAGGGTTGAAGTATATATTCATTCTACTTTTTGGGCTGAGTATTATGCAGACTCCTATCATCTGTACATGTCCAGTTGTTGACCACACTGTTAATCACATAGAAGTTATGGTCTTCTCAGTTGAGAGATCAGAGATGCATTGATTCATGGGTATAACAAGAACCCTTTAGGAGTCAGTTTAATACTATGGCCATTTAATAGCATATTAGTAGGTTATCCACCAGAGCCTATGACCTTTCTACCCACAGATCCCTAGCTGGATAACGGATAATGCCAGGTCTGAGTTTCAGTCCATGCAGTGAGGCTTAGATAGAATCAGAAAGTAATTGGTTACCCCTATTAAATTTTTGCAACTGTTGTATAAATAAGTATGTCTTTACAGGCCAGAATCATCATCATCATCATCATCATCATCATCATCATCATCATCATCACCACCACCACCACTATCATCATCATCATCATCATCAACAACAACAACATCATCATCATCATCATCATTAACATATCATTGTAGCTTGCAGTGTTCATAGTTTTGTATAATTAATGATTACTTTTTTACTTCAGTAGTTTGCATAGCATGTTCTAGAACAGCGAAAGCTAGCCAATAGAGATAAAGCTTCTAGGCCCTTACCAGCTTGCTTTTGCCATTTTCTATGACTCATTAAATTGTGTCCTCAGCAATAGGCTCTTATCATCATATGGAGAGTAACTAAAACTGTGGTAATAACCTATAGTAGTTGGGGTGGCCTATGGGGACTCCGTTGCCAACAACTCCAAAGGGAAGTGACACATACCTGGCACTGGGCTTTTTACTTGTTAGTGTAGTATAGTAGAGTGTTATCATAGGGGCATTGGATGCTTTCAGGTAACTCCATTTTAATTATATATAGAGATATAGATAGATAGATAGATAGATAGATAGATAGATAGATAGATAGATAGATAGATAGACATATGCATATATTGGAAAACTATATTAGATTTCAGTATGTCATTTTCAAAAGGCCTTTGATGTTGTTTGTCTTTCCTGCCCCTCCTCTATCCTCCTCTCCACTTACCAACCCCAGTTTAGCCATTCATGTCCCATTATTCTCTTTAATCCCTTATAACGTTGCTTTCTGTCTCCCCTCTCGTGAACATTTTCCCCCTTGACTCCTTAGTAATTTTCTGTCCTTTATGGATATTCCAAATGAAATACACATGTCTTTGTTAGGGTTTTACTGTTGTAAACAGAGACCATGACCGAGGCAACTCTTAGAAGAACAACATTTAATTGGAACTGTCTTACAAGTTCAGAGGTTCTGTTTATTATCATTAAGGCAGAGGCATGGCAGTGCTTAGGTAGGCGTGGTGCAGTAGGAGCTGAGAGTTCTACACCTTCATCTGAAGGCCTCTAGGAGAAGACTGACTCCTACGGGGTTAGGAGGAGTGTCTTGAAGACCCTGCCCACAGTGACACACTTCCTCCAACAAGGCCACACCTCCATAGTGCCACTCCCTGGACCAAGCATATACAAACTATCACAACACATAACTGAAGATTTATTGATAATACCAGTAGATGAGAGAAAACATGTTTGTCTTTGTGGTCTCAGTTACCTCACTCAGAATGAGTATTTTCAGCTCCATCTAGTTACCTGAAAATCCTATAATTGAACTCTTTAATAGCTGAATAATACTTTATTTTGTAAATATACCACATTTTCATTATTAATTAATCAATTGATGCTCCTATAGGATGTCCCCATTTTGTGGCTGTTGTCAATAGAGCAGCAATAAGCATAGATGGACATGAATCATAAAGCAGTATATGAAGTCCTTTGGGTTATACTAAGGAGTAGTATAACTGTGTCATATGGTAGATATGTTTTTAGTTTTTTGAAGAATTTACATGACTGATTTCCATAGTGCCTACATGAGTCTGAACTCCTACTAGACATAAATAAATGTAGATGAATGTTTTTCCCCAACGTCTACACAAGAATTTGTTGTCATTTTTTTTTTAATCTTAGCCCTCTGACTGGAATGAGAAGTCTCAGAAATATTTAATTAGCATTCCTTTGATAGCTAAGAATATTCAATATTTTAAGTGTCCTTAGCCATCAGTGTCTCATCTTTTGAGAACTCTGCTTAGTTCTAGGTCCTGTTTCTTAACTAGGTTAGTTGTTTTCTTGTATAATCTTTTGAGTTCTTTATATATTCTGTATATTAACCCTTTGTAGGGAGTATATCAGGTGAGGATTCTTTTCCATTCTATATTCTGGCTCTTACTTAGTATTTTAGATGGAAATGTTCACTTATAAAAATCCCTCTTTAAAAAGGAAAAGGTTAATAAACATCTTGTGAAAAAGATAAAATTATTGTTTAACTTATTTTATTAATATTATAGTCTCTGTAATACAAACCTGGTACCAATTCTTTCTTCTTTTATAAAGAGACTTGACATATGCTCAGTACATTAAAATTTCATTCAGATAACCTCTATAGTCTCTCACTACAGTTCAAACAAAAATATATTCAATTGGCAGAATTTCCTTTCGTTTGACTTTAATTTCTTCAGTAGCTAAAAGAAAGAGTTGCGCTGTTAATTCTGTAACTCACAGATTTGCTGTAAAGCTAAATATTATAAACATATGAAACTGGAAACTATAGAAAAATTCTTAAACATACAGAAAACATCACTCATAACCCTACTCAGTAGAAACATTTAAATGTTTGTAATTCTTTTCAAGTTCTGTTCCCCCATAAATTTAAAAGATTGCATTTTTCTCTTCTTGCTCCCTATTTTTTTCTTCCAATACTAGATGTTCGTTAACAGTTAAATAGACCAGTTAGAGACACAGATGATGTCTGGAATACAACATAAAAAGGAAGCCATTCAATAAGCTCCATTGCTCTTTCCCACTCATGACTCATTTAGATATTCCCCAACCTTCTGTGTTTGATAAACATATGTCAATGGTAATGCCTAATAAGCTCAACTCTGGGCTGCTATTTAGAACATGTTTTTTCTAATAGAATAACACAATGTCCTTGTATTCAAGGATCTTGAAAATCTGTTAATAATCAAGCTCTGTGGTCTGTACAGTCATTAAAATCACTGTAGGTAAGCAGGAACATATCCTAAACAGAAGTTGGTTATTTTAGTTCTACATCCATCTTTTGATATCATGGGATTTGGATAATTTATTTTCTTTTCCTAATTCAAGGCAGTCTTACTAGCCTTTCCTTCCTGTTTGACCCATGGTCAATGCTTCCAGTTGAGGATGGGTGACAGGCAGTGCTATAGGTCAAAGAATGCTTGGGGCTGTTTCTGATGGTGACAAAAGTCGTAAGATTTAGCATCCATCCTTTTCTTAGCTTTTCTAGGCTTTAGCCTCTTGGTGTTTGATGAACTCAGATCTCAATTTCAGACATTCAGATATGTGGCTGTACTTTAATGCTAAGATACAATTTAAGAATTGCAGGTGCCCCTTTGCTTAGCAGAATGCTTCCTGCACACCACCCATTCTGTATCCATTGCTGTTCTTATGAGAGGCTGGCTTATAATCAGAGGGTACATTGCCATGTGTTCTTGTAGCTTCGCTTGCCTCAGGCTGAGAGCATTCTGAAGTGTTTGTTGATTTGGATTGCACACTGATTTTGGCTAGGTATGGAACTAAAACCATTAAATTTCAAAGATTTTAATAAATGACTTAATATTTAAATCTTTGGAGGCAAAGACTATGTCCTTCCTTCTTATGTGACTTCACATTTGCTGAATTTAAGCTGACCTGCATTTGCTTTGCTGATGCATGAACACATCATTGACATCTGTACAAGTGTTTCTATCAAGCAGCTCTACCTGTGTTGCTCCCAGTTTTTAGAAAACCCATTCCCTGTGAAATGATGTCTGTAGCTTCGACATCCTGCCTATTGCAGGGCTTCTCGTCACTGAGCTTCATTCTCTCCCTCAGTATGAGTCCTTTCTCTTGATATCACTCTTGCAGTTTGAGTTTTAAATTATTTATTTCCTGAAGAGTGAAATGTTTACCTTGATAGGATTACTTTTAGAAAGTAAAGACTCCCTTGGTTACAGAACACGGAGTTAACCCTAGATGCAGGCACAAATATCGCCCAGACTGAAGTTAGCTGAGAGCTTTGAAGATGAGCTCTAAGGGAATTTGAACCTCGGCAAAATGAAATCACACCACAAGTTTTGCAGAAATGATTGCTGCACTGTAATAAGAATTGTACTTAAGTGTTTAGATTAAAGATCCATTTTTATTTGTATATTGTTATCAATTATGCATCCAGAGGAGAAATTATATTACTAATGGAGCCATTGAAATAGATATCTAGAGGAGTGGATGGATCACTTTATTTCTTGTCAGGTTCTATATTTGGCTTTCTAAAGCCCATTTGAGTATTTATCTACTATTGTTATTGTTGTGGAGTAGTGTACCTAGGGGAGATTTGCAAGAGGAATGAACAGGTTTGATTTCTATATCTGCATCCTTCTTTTCTACCTGTCTATTCTTAGGCAAGTGACTTTAGGTCAAGGGACTGACCTTGTCTGTTCCACGTTAGGAAATATACCTCCCAGGTTCCTGTTGAAATTATTCATTGCAAAATAAGAGCAATATTTTTCATATGGGTAAAATTTCTTATAAGTTGATAAGCTGGATATATCCTTCTTCTGGTTGAGAAAATAGATATGATTATGACTCAGAGCCTGAAAGCCTTTGAGATGGTAGGACTGCCATTCCTGATTAGCTCTGAAATTTTATAGTCAAGGTACTTTCCCTTTGTAATTCATCAATTTCATATTTTTTAATTGATGAAATGTATAACTTTTAGATAAATCAAGATATAGGTTCAAAGCATTTCAGCTGGTATGGTGATGCCTTTCAGGAACATCACAGACTTTAACACAAGAAGGTGTCTGCAATCTAACATTTTGGGCTGTAAAGAACATTACCTGAGTTGATATGAATGTGTGTCTACACACCAAGAGATATTACATATTAAATGGGACCAGGGACACTTGTTGATCTTTTTCATCATAAGCAGAATTTCTAGTTACTGATAATAGAAATGTATCCACAGATATGCTGAAACCATTTTCACTTTATCTTAAGAGACGCAGATTGATAATATTTTTTAACTTTTATTGTTTTTTTGTGAGTTTTACATCATATACTCAAATCCCACTCATCTCCCTCTCCCCTCATACCTGCCCTCCATCCTTGCAACAAACACCCCCAACAAGGTGAAAATATTTCATTGTGGAAACTATAGTGTGTCACAGTGTGTTCTGCAGTATACCCTTTGTCCACACTTCTTTGCAAATATTCTTTGTCATAGTCATAGAGCTGGTATGAGACCTCTGGCTTCTACTACACTATCCATACTGAAACCTAACTTGGACTGCTCTCAGATACTCTGTTGTCCTGTGTCATGGTGATCCTGTAGTTTGGGGTCTATAGGATCTGCATTCCAGCAGTTCATCAGTGTGGTAGATGTCGGGGGTGGGCCAATTCAAAGCCCTGGATCCCGTCCTGAGAAAAGTCTGAGCTAGTTAGCCCACAGCTCTCATGTAGCAACACTATCAGGGAAGGCTCTCCTGACCTGTCCCAGCTCTCCCATTCAATGCTGCCACCAGCAAGAGGCAGAGCCAGCTCTCCTGCTCTTGTGCATTCAGGGCTGGACCATGTATACCCATGTAATCAGGGCCAGCTCAACTGTGCTGCCCAGGCAAGGGGAAGAGCCTGTTCTCTTGAGTGCTGCAGCAGGCAAGGGACAGGGACAGTTGTATTCTCGTGACCCCAGAGCCAGCTCTCCCACCTGAATAGGGGGCAAGAGATGAGAGAGGGGAGGCCGGCATCTTGATGATGCATGAGGGAGGGGAAGAGCTCATCTTTCTCTCAGCTATGCCACCATGCAGCAGACAAGAGTCAGGGTCAGCTCTCTTGTGTTTACACCCTCAAGCCCAGCTAACTGGCAATCCTCACATATAGGGCCAGCTCTACTGTGCTTCCCAGGTGAGATACAGGTCCCTATCTCCAAAGTGCTATGTGACCTAAATTGACCCTCTTACAAAAATATATATTTAGCATCCTGAGAATCACTGGATAGGAAAGAAGGATTCTCTGCTATGATCTGTGAAAATATAGGACTTAATGATTGAAATTGAGCTTCCTATCCCCTGAGGGAAGTTGCAAGTAAGAGGGGCAACTCATTAAGAACACTTGAATCAAGAGGAACAGTCAACAAAAATAGGCATCAAGGAAACATCTGGATAGAGAATTCTGCATTTGTATTCCTGATGTTAGGGAATCTTCAGCCAACTATGGATATAAGTTGAGCATACTGTTAAAGTTTACAGTGAAAGGAGTGGTGGTCTTATTTTAGCAGATTAGAAATAGATGCACTGATAAATGAATATTAGCCCAGAAGCTTGGAATACCCAAGATAAAATCCACAAACCACAAGAAACTCAAAAAGAAGGAAGACCAAAGTGTGGATACTTTGATTCTTCTTAGAAGGGGGAACAAAATATCCATGGAATAAGATACAGAGACAAAATGTGGAGCAGAGACTGAAGGAAAGACAATGCAAAGACTGTTCCACATGTGAGTCCTTCCCATATTCAATCACCAAACCCAAACACTATTTTGGATGCCAGCAAGTACTGGCTGACAGGAGCCTGATATAGCTATCTCCTGAGAAGCTCTGACAGTGCCTGACTAATACAGAAGTAGAGGCTCACAGCCATCCATTGGACTGAGCACAAGATCTCCAATGAAGGGGCTAGAGAAAGGACCCAAGGAGCTGAAGGGTTTGCAGCCCCATAGGAGGAACAACAATATGAACTAACTAGTACCCTCAGAGCTCCCAGGGACTAAACCACCAACCAAAGAGTACACATGGTGGGACTCATGGCTCCAGCTGCATATGTAGCAGAGGATGGCCTAGTCGGTCATCAATGGGAGGAGAGGCCCTTGGTCCTGTGAAAGTTCTATGCCCTAGTATAGGAAAATGCCAGGGCCAGGAATTGGGAGAGGGTAGGGTGGTAAGCAAGGAGAGTGGGGAGGGAACAGGTTTTTTTTTTTCTTTACAGAGAGGAAACCGGGAAAGGAGATATCATTTGAAATGCAAATAAAGAAAATATCTAATAAAACAAAAAGAAAACCAAAACAAACAAAAACACAAAAAAGTAGTCATAAGATGGCTCAGAGTAGATGAAAGTACTCCACGTAAGCTCCAAGACCTCAGTTTGGTCTTTGAAATCCACAAATGCCAAATATGGTAGTTGGTAGTTTAGATCTGTGAAGAAGAAGAAGAAGAAGAAGAAGAAGAAGAAGAAGAAGAAGAAGAAGAAGGAGGAGGAGGAGGAGGAGGAGGAGAAGAAGAAGGAGAAGGAGAAGGAGAAGGAGAAGGAGAAGGAGAAGGAGAAG
>JADRCD010226416.1:0-15308 GCA_019843815.1 Montemys delectorum
CTTTTTGAGTGTGGTAGTACAGACCTGAATAGATTCCACACTCAGTAATATAACAATGGTGGAGGAAGTGGCTAAAGACTCAAAAGTTAAATAAAATTCCCAAGTCGAGGGCTTTCTGAAAAGAAGCTGCACACAGTACTGTAGATTACCTTCTAACTTGACAAAAGTCTGTGATGTAGCTTTCAGTAGAATATGTTTATATTTTGGAAGGGGATGGTAGTAAACTTAGAAATTAGGATGAGCATCACATGTGAAAATAAATGAAGCTATGAATGGCATACTTCTCAAGTGATTATGGTAAAGCCCCAACTCTTAATTTGGATAAATTGCTAACAACCCAACTTAGCACACCCATTTGCGGTAATCATTATTTTGCTGACTAGGCTCTATGTCTGGATTGCATTTCAATAGTGAATGCAAAGCCTATATGCATTTCTTGCTAAACATCTTTCTATGCATAGGGAACCTAAACCCGGATTCAGAAAGCTCCAACACCTGGGCTGTAGTTCTGGTTGAACACTTAGGACTTTTGATGACCTAAATGTTATTAAGGAACTTTCAAGTCAGTTCCCAAAGCTGTTTTATTTCAAAGCTGAACCCATTAACTAACTGACTAATTGTCATAACAAATCATATTCCATTTGAAGGCTTAACTGCAAGGTGGACTTATTGTTTGCTCCTATAGCCATGTACACAGTAGCTCAAAGAGCTAACCATATACCTTTCTGGAAAATCTATTGAACTAACAAGTTGCAATATTATATTTATTTCTCTCTATTAATCTTTTGAGTTTGAAGAATCCACCAGGAAATTCTGGAAGAAAAAAAAAGCTGTGACTTGAGAGTTCTAATTCTAGGCCTGTGACAAAATATCAAGCATTTTGAGCAGGCTGCCCAATTTCCCGGACCCTGGCTCCTTATTAACAAAGTGGAACATTTACTAAAATTGGTTTCCACACTTAAATATTTGAGACAGTTGGCTCCAAAGATTTGTGTCTTTATTGCCTGTTGAATGGTGTCTGGAGAACATAGGCCTTGCATGCATAGATACCTGAAGGTACTTGGAAGAAAGCTATGCATTTTGAGCATAGACAGTCAGTTCCCCCAACACAATGGTGCTCACCTCTGCTCTCTAGAATCCAAATTCATCTGCTGGCTTAATATCAGCTTGACCCTTCAAGTCCTTGTCTGTTCCAGGCCAACTTTGATTTCATTTTCAGCTGACTTCTCTATTTTTCTTGATATGATAGTTTATAAAGAAAACTTGAAGAGATTGTGAAATTGGTCTGGGCAGTATTGTTTTAGCAGGGGCCTTGAACTTTAATGGAATGAAGCCAATCATACATTCTGCATGTACTTCACCAGAGATGACAGTCTGTAGCTAATACTTCGGAGCATGCAATCTGAAGACACCTTTAACTGGAGGCTGTTCAGATGGAGAGAAGGGCAAAGAAAGGAAATGAACATCTGGCAGGGTCAAGAGTGATAAGTCATGCCCACTACCAAGCATGTCCTGATTAAATATTTCATGTTTCCCCAGTCAGACACCACATAACTATCAGCTGTTCTTTTCAGCTGGGATAAAGCCACCTTTACAGGAAAGTGCATCAGAATGGGATTAATAAATAACACAGAATGATTGTTTTCAAATGCTTGTATAACTCCCTTCCCCTTCCTTCCTTGCTGCTCCCTCCCATCCTCCCTTCATCCTTCTCTTTCCATTTCCATGGCCAGCTCTTAACCTATTAATGGAAGCATAGATATTTTCCTACCCAATCCCAGACCTCACATTTTCCACATCCATTGATTCCTTGGTTCTGAAACCTATCACAAGCCACAATGATGGAAGACACCATATTATGTGCCTGCAGTTTGTTTTTGTTTTTGTTTTTTCTTTTTTCCTAGAGTTATTAGGTTTGCTACCACATAAATGCATCTCATAGTGGTTGTCTTTTGGTGGCTTGCTCCTAACTGATTAAGTTTCGTCTTGTAGCATTTAGAGTATCTACCAATAAATGTTATTTTATCTGATTTTAATGTTGTTCTACCTTTTTGAAAATGGTATTTACATTGTGTTTATTTCTGCTTTATCCTTAACCTAATGATATGGGCTTGTGTAGGAGATTTCTATTGAGTAATATACAGCTCTACCTGTTATCACCTCTGCTCTACTTTGTAATTTTGCTGATCTAGTTGTTTTGAATTCTCACTTATTATTGCATTTACTTGATTACTGATATGGTTAGGGTTATTTTTACAGTCAGGTCTGACATTTGCTGGGGATTTTTCTTCATTTGAAGCTTCTGTTAGATTACAAGACTATTTTATAATCTTCCATTTTTGCCATGTGCTTCATTTTTTTCCTTTGATAGTTTACAATCTGTGCATTCTGTTTCAACTTATGTAATATATGCCATTAATTTTGTAACATACCTCTGTGACAAAATTTCTAAAAATAAATCTGTAGCAACTCCACCGTTTTTCTATTTCTGTCATAAAAACCAGTATAATTTTTACAGGACTTAGCTATCTATTAAACATACTATTTATTCCATAGAATTATAATTTTACTTGCACTGATCTACAAACCTCATGTGAGATTACACAACAAAGTCAGTCAATATAAATCTTTCCATAGTGGAATTTTTGGGGTCACTTAAGTATATGATCATATTATCTGCAAATAGTGATATTTTGACTTCTTCCTTTCCAATTGTATCCCTTTGACTTCCTTTTGTTGTCTAACTGCCCTAACTAGAACTTCAAGTACTATGTTGAATAGATAGGGAGAGAGCTCCTAAAGCTGATAAACAACTTCAGCAAGGTAGCTGGATATAAAATCAACTCAAACAAATCAGTAGCCTTCTTCTACTCAAAGAACAAACAGGCTGAGAAAGACATTAGGGAAATGATACCCTTCACAATAGTCACAACTAATATTACATACCTTGGTGTGACTCTAACCATGGAAGTGAAAGATGTGTATGACAAGAACTTCAAGTCTCTGAAGAAAGAAATCGAAGAAGATCTCAGAAGATGGAAAGATCTCCCATGCTCATGGATCAGCAGGATTAATATGGCCATCTTACCAAAAACAATCTACAGATTGAATGCAGTCCCCATCCAAATTCCAAATCTATTCTTCATAGAGTTAGAAAGAGCAATTTTCAAATTCATTTGGATTAACAAAAAACAAAACAAACAAACAAACAAAAAACCCAGAATAGTGAAATCTATTCTCAACAATAAATGAACTTCTGGGGGAATTACCATCCCTCACCTCAAGCTGTACTACAGAGCAATAGTGATAAAAAAAACTGCATAGTATTGGTACATAGACAGAGGAAAAGATCAATGGAATAGAATTGAAGACACAGAAATGAACCCACACACATATGGTCACTTGATCTTTGGCAAAGGAGCTAAAACCATCCAGTGGAAAAAAGACAACATTTTTAATGAATGGTGCTGGTTCAACTGGCGGTCAGCATGTAGAAGCATGCAAATCCACCCATTCTTATCTCTTTGTACAAAGCTCAAGTCCAAGTGGATCAAGGACCTCCACATAAAACCAGATACACTGAAACTTAAAGACTCCTCTTTAAGTTTTAAGTGTAGAAGAGCCTTGAACACATGGGCACATGGGAAAAATTTCTGAATAGAACACCAATGGCTTATGCTGTAAGATCAAGAATTGACAAATGGGACCTCATAAAATTGCAAAGCTTCTGTAAAGCAAAGGATACTGTCAATAAGACAAAAAGGCAACCAACAGATTGGGAAATGATCTTTACTAATCCTACATCCTATAGAGGGCTAATATCCAATATATACAAAGAACTCAAGAAGTTAGACTCCAGAGAACAAAATAATCTTATTAAGAAACAGGGCACAGAGCTAAACATAATTTTCAACTGAGGAATATTGAATCACCTAAAGAAATGTTCAAAGTCCTTAGTTATCAGGGAAATACAAATCAAAACAACCCAGAGATTCCACCTCACACCAGTCAGAATGGCTAAGATCAAAAACTCAGGTGACAGCAGATGCTGACAAGGATGTAGAGAAAGAGGAACACTCCTCCATTGCAGGTGGGATCACATGTTGGTATAACTACTCTGGAAATCAATTTGGCAGTTCCTCAGAAAACTGGACTTAGTACTACCTGAGGACTCAGCTATACCACTCCTAGGCATATACCCAGAAGATGCTTCAACATGTAATAAGGATACATGCTCCACTATGTTCCTAGCAGCCTTATTTATAATAGCCAGGAGCTGGAAAGAACCCAGATGTCCTTCAACAGAGGAATGGATTCAGAAAATGTGGTACATTTAAGCAACGGGGTACTATTCAGCTATTAAAGATGATGAATTCATGAAATTCTTAGGCAAATGGATAGAACTAGAAAATATAATCCTAAGTGAGATAAACCAGCAACAACAACAACAACAACAACAACAACAACAACAAAACCAAACACAGTATGCCCTCACTGATAAGTGGATATTAGCCCAAAAGCTCCAAATAACCAGGATGCAATTCACAGATCACGTAAAGCTCAAGAAGAAGGAAGACCAAAGTGTGGGTGCTTTGGTTCATCTTAGAAGGAGAACCAAATGCTCACAGGAGCAAGTACAGAGATAAAGTGTTGAGCAGAGACTGTCCCACCTGGGGGTTCATCCCACATACAATTTCCAAACCCAGACACTACTGTTGATGCCAAGAAGTGCATGCTGAAAGGAGCCTGATATGGCTGTCTCCTGAGAGGCGCTGCCAGAACCTTACAAATACAGAAGCAAATGTTAATAGCCCACCATTGGACTAATCCCAGGGTCCCCAATAGAAGAGTTAGAGAAAGGACTGAAGGAGTTGAAGGGGTTTGCAGCCTGATAAGAGTAACAACATCAACCAACCAGACCCCCTAGAACTCCAGGAACCAAGCCATCAACAAAGGAATACACATGGCTCCAGCAGCATATGTAGCAGAGGATGGCCTTGTCATGGATCAATGGAAGGAGAGGTCCTTGTCCCATGAAGGCTCCATAGATGCCCCAGTGTAGTAGAATCGAGGGCGGGGGTGGGGGTGGGAATGAGTGGGTGGGTGAAGGAACACCCTCATAGAAGCTGGGGGAGGGAGGATATGATAGGGTGTTTCTGGGAGGGTGGGATACCTGGAAAGGGGATATCATTTGAAATATAAATAAAGGAAATATCCAATAAAGTAAAAATAAAAAATAAATAAATAAATAAATCTTTCAATGTGTGTGAAACTCACAGTTTGGATTTCTCCTAAACCTTCCTTAGATTTTGCTTTATTTTTGAATTGCTGTGGGAACATATGGTTAAGTAATTTTAAAAATAATGGTTCAAGTAGGTAAAAACAGTATTTATATATCTAAAATGTATTTACTTTGATTTTATTTTTGAACAAAAGTATAGCTGGGCACAGGATTCCAAGGTTAAAGTTAATTTCTTTCAGTTTTCTGAGGATAGGAATCTGCCATTCTGATTCTATTGTTGCTGATTGAAGCCGGCTGTCCAAACCAAGCAAGTACCACAAGGGCTTGTCACCTCCCAGAGTAACTGGCTTCGTGTTTTCCAGAGAACTTGTGATTAGTTATTATACCACAAGATGTATTTAGAAGCATGGGATTATAGTTTCTTATGAAATGAATATTTCTTAAGATGTGGGTGGATATTCTATGCTTCAAAACTGGAATTAGCCAGCTAGTGAGATGGCTCAAGGGCTGAAGGTTCTTGTTGACAAGATTGAGTCTTGCGGTCCCCAGGACACACTTAGCAGAAGGAAAGAGCTGACTCCTGTTTGCTGTCCTCTTAGAAGCATACAAAGAGTTAGGCGGATATATACAAATAAATAAAAATGTGTTTAAAACCTTATCACATGCAAATGAACATGTGAAACAATATAATTTAACATAACTACAAAAGTCTACAGGTACATATTTTTGTTTAATTGTATATTAATAAAATCTTTCCAGTTTAAGACATACTCATCAGCAACATATCTCTTAATACTTTTAAAGAACAAGCAGGGAAGTTTTTGGCTCGAAGCAGTAACTATAAGGAGGAAAATTGCAGAGATACAAGATTGTAGTTTGTCATTCTGCAAATGAATGAAGGATGTGAGCAATGAATGATGTTGTGTCCATTTCATATGATGAGAAAATGGAAAGACAGATAATGAATGGCTGAGAAAATTTAAATAAATTAATGAATAAGCACATGAATGCTGGTCCGTCACAGAAGCAAGAAAGCTGCTTCAAATTGCTTCCTCCCATTCATCTAACATCTTCTAAAACTCCAGAGCAAAGCCACAGTTCCTAGAGCACCTGTGTGAAGAATGACTGTGCTGCAGCCTCTCACGTCTTTTAGGTCCTGAAATCATGAAGGATAACCCAGGTTTTGAGAAAGAGTAACCTTACCTAGATAAGAGAATGAGACCTCTAAAATTTCCGCTATAGTTTACCATCAGTGAGTGTGTATGTGAGTGGGTGCACTTAACACACATATGGACCACGTTAGAGCACATTATTTGTAATATGTGCAATACAGACCAGTATTGGTATGTGATCTAACACACAAGCCAATGGAGTTAAATAGAGAGTTAGAAGTAAATCCATGCAACTATAGCCACTAATCATCTAGAAAAAATGCTAAAGACCACATAGTAGGGCAAGAAATGAAATGCTGCTGCTGGGAGATTTGGTTATCCAAATGCAGAAAAAACTAGACCCCTATCTTTTACCATAACATAAAACAACCCAAAATGCACTAAAGACTAAGTGTAAAACCTGAATCTATGAAGTGCTCAAAGAAAACATGGGGGAAATGCTCTAAACCCTGGGACAGGCAAGACTGCTTCAAAATCACAGGAAACAAAACAATAATAGACAAAGGGGCTGATATCAAATTAGAAAACTTTCTGCACAACACAAACCAGAGCAAAGAGACAACAAAGTGTACATTTGTAAGGTGAATGGAGAACACCAACTCAGAAGCAGTGTGGTATAACTGCAAACAAGCAACAGAACTAGCCATTTCTCTAATAGTCAACAGATGGCAAAATGTGCAACATTTCTAATCATCAAAGGAATGTGGCTTAGGACAACAATGAGCCATCAAGACAACAATGAACCATCACCCCAATTCAGTAAAAATGGCTATTAATATGAATACAAAAGATAATACATGCTAATGCAGATGTGGAGAAAGCAAGCCTTTGTATAATATTGGTGAGAATGTAAATGACTTCAGGCACTATGATTAAATGCTATGGTTATTCTGTATGATTAAAAATAGTGTTTGCTTATGCTCCAGCAATCCCACTACTGGATATATTCTAAAGAAATGATACATCTTTACTTCCATTAGTGCAGCCCTATTAGTGTAGTGAAAGAAAGCAATCTGCTGAGGTGTCTGTCAACTGATGAATGGACAAAGACAACGTACTACATGTATGCAATGGGATACTACCCCATCATAAAAAGATAAAATCTGGCCCTTTGTAACAACATGGATGGAACAAGAGAATATTATGATAAGTAAAGTAAGCCAAGTACAGAAAGACCCATATGATCCCATACATATGTGGAATCCAAGAATGCTGGTCTTAAAGAACTAGCGGATAGAATAGTGGTTTCCAGAGACTGGGGAGTTATAGGAATAAAGAGGGAGAAATTATTGGTTAATGAGAATTAAATTATGGTCAGACAAGAGAAAAAATTTCAGATGCTTCAGTGCAAGTAAGGTGTTTGTAGATAATGATAACGAGCTATATATATTTCCAAAAAACAGAGGAATTTTGAATGGTTTTACCACAAAGAAATAGTGCATGTTTTAAGAGATAAATCTGTTTACCCTAGTCTTGACTTTGCACAATGCATACATATAATAAAAGATCACTTAACACTCCATAAATATGTATGATTTTGTGTCAATTAAAAAATAAATATCTGCAGCCCAAATATTTCTATGTGGTGTTCAAACATGACCATAACAAGATACCTATTCCATTCTGGCTAATAGCTAATAGCTGAATGGGCCAGTATTACTGTGTTGAGAAACAGCATCTAAAGATGCCATGTTAAATGGCATTAAAATCTTTCTGGGGTCTATTTGATTTTTCAACAAAAGAGATCTTGTTTCTTGTTTAGGCATTGCACCTCTGTGGTCATCAGTACTATGTGTCAGCATGAGAGCCAGGAAAGAGATTGTGAATAACACTTGGGACTAATTTCTGGTACTAAAAATCTTTTAATACTTAGCCTCAACTGATGGTTGGTCAGAAAAGTTTGTCTTTTGAAAATCTTGTTAGTTAAATAAATCCTCAAGTTTAATCGTGTCATCATACATGTCTAAATTGTCAGATAGCTTAGTGTGGTAAGACAGAGTCATCAGGTAGTAGCTCATGCTCATTCAGGTGAAGTGTTCTTCTTCACCTTTAATGTGGTAACAATATATTTCAGGCACTGTGCTAGACTTTGCTAAAACACACACACACACACACACACACATACACACACACACAATACTTCTCTGTTCATTACTGTTATAGCTTGGATCCTACTTGTTGCCCCTATGGCTTATGTATCAGTTTAAAAACTGATAAAAACTTTGAGAGGTAGGGCCTAATGTAAGAAAGTTGGATTGTTGGAAACATGACCTTGAAAGGGATATTAGTACTCCCATTTATTTGTTCTCTTTGCTCCTCGACTGCCAGTGAGTAGATTATTTTTTTTTTGTTGTTACATACTTCTGCTGTGCTGCACTGTATTACTCAGAGTTCTCTAGAGTCACAGAACTTACGGAATGTCTCTCTATATTGAGGGAATTGATTGTGATGACTTATATTCTGTAATCCAACTAACCCAACAATAGTTAGTTGTGAATGGGAAGTTTGAGAATCTAGTATTTGCTCAATTCCATGAGGCTAGTTGTTTCAGCCAGTCTTCTGTACAGGTTGGCACCCTGAAGAAGTAGGTTCTAACATATGGGCTGGCCGGTAAGTGCAAGCAAGTAAAGAAGAGTGAATCTTCTTTCTTCCAATGTCTTATGTAGGCCTCCAACAGAAGGTGTGGCCCAGATTAAAGTTGTGTACCACCATGTCTGGGTCTGAGACTTGCTTTGTCCCAGGCTGACCTTAAACTCAGAGTCTCCTTACCTTAGCCTCCTGGGATTAAAAGCATATACTACCTTGCCTGGGCATAAACTTTTCATGGCCACTATGCTTCAAGATCTCCATGCCAAGGTCCAGGTCAGAAAGTTGTGTTTTCCAGCCTCAAGATCTGGATCACAGGTGAGCCCTCCAATTACGAATTGTAGTTCATTCCAGATATACTCAAGCTGACAACCAGGAATAGTCATTACATATACCATATCACTAGATGCCCAGCTGTCCAGGCAATCTCTGAAAGAGTGGACCAAGGTTACCCTCTTCTTTTTGGAAATTGATCTGGTCAGACATTTTTTTCCCTGACAGAGAGTTGACATAGTAGCTTTGGAATCCATTTTTCAAATGTGTCCCTAATGTGCCCTATGTGCCAAAAGCCCTTTCTCAGAGACATATCTCCAGCTAATGACAAACAAAAGGATGAAGATGATGATTCCTGCAGCTAAAGCCCTGAAATCCCTTTATATACAAGGGAAATTCTGAATGCATTAAGTGATCTTCAAATCGAGTTCTAGAATATTGAAAACAATAGCCCAAATGTTCTGCTCCAGTCTGTACGGAAACGGAAATAACTACTGCCACCAAGTAGTTCTCAGCAAATCTCTGATATTTTCTTATCTCTTTCCATTGACTAAATAATTTCCTTCTCAGTCCAACCCAATGGAATGAGTTATTGAACCCATTTTGTAGCATAGAATAACACACTGAGCACATAATTACTTTCCCCCAAAATAACAGGGTTTACCTCTTGCAAAAGGCTCTAACATCTTGGCTTTTTCAACAGTGGCATTTGGCCACTAGGGAGAACAGTCATTTATATGCCAAGGTCCAGAAAGGCTTTGGAGTAATGAACAAATGATTAAATCTCACATTTCTCTCTTTTTCTACATGTTCCCTATCATGTAAAATTTCTTGAAAAATCTGGATCTTTAAATTCTTAACAATTTTAAGACTATTTCCTATGACTATGCCAAATAAAAGACATTGTTTGTGAGCACTGTTTCAGTTCCTTTTTTATAAGCAATGATTTTAATAAAGAAGACTTTGAGACTCTCACATTTCCATTTCATCATTCCTGCATTTCTGTCAAGACCGAGGAGTTTGACTTATATCCAAGTACCTGTAAAGGTTTTCTGCATGGGTTAACATTCCCAGGGAACTGGTGAACAGTCTTTCATGAGAGAGCTGGTTCCTGGCAGACAGACCTCTACTTCCTAAATCCTAAATTTATTGGATTAAGTGCTCCAATATAAGAGGTATGCTGTTAGCTTAATAATTCAACATATTTTATATTAGTATTTGTTCTCTTAGAGATACTCTGTTTTCCTATGAAAAAAGTTGAACAATTTAAATGTACATTTCTAAGGTTGGAATGTTCCAATCCCCCCAAAATATAGGCTCATCAATCTGCAGTAAAACAGAAAAAAATTATTTAACTTATATATTTCATATTCTTATTCCCCAGGAAACTGAGAAATATACTTCTGGATGCCTATCGCATACAACTCCTAAAACCCAAACAAAGGAATGAATGAATAAGAGTTAAGAGAAAGAAAGGGGAAAGGAAGAAAGAGAGAAAGAACAATGGAAAACCTCTTCAAAGTTTACCAAATTAAATTACCATACATCTGTTCGATTCTGCTTTTAGTCCTGGAATGTTAGAATTAATAATACTGTAAGCAAGCATCTCCATGCTTGCAGGCTAAAATTAGAAACTATTGGCAACTTGACAAGGAAGACGATGGACAGTGTGTGAGTGGTAGTAGGGTCCCATGTGTCTTCATAGCGTGTATAGCCCAGTGCTCAGTACACAGCAGGCTGCCAGGGCCTGGATGACTTGTTGCATGTATTACTATTAACAATATGTCATTAAGTGAAAGAGCTAATATCTGCTCTTAGCCTGTCTACATTATTTCCATGTTAGCAACACCAAGGGTCATGGTCTTTAATCTCTGATTATGCTTAAGGTTGATCACAAGGAAAATTTTTCTGGCTCAGAGAATACATTTATGAGCTAGAAATTTCCCAACAGCTAGATTTCTATGTAAGCAGAAAGAAACAGTGTTTTCTGAACTATCATGCTATATTGCAATAAAAAACTCTTCGTATTTATATTTTTAAATGATTTGTTTGTATATGAATTTAGGAGACCCATGCATTCCAAAAAAAGCCTTTGAGCCTCATGAGGAACCATTCAGTGGTGAATTTCTTTGTAACTTTGAGTTACCTAAAGATAAAAGTGTGCTCTCTGGGAGAAGCACAGTTACAGAGAAGGGTCTTGTGGGGAAAAGGATAGTTATCTCAATACATAAAAAGATAGAAATGTTATTACTCTTTTCTTTCTTTCATTCTTTTAAAACAACAAATTGTCTTTATGCTTGAGAATGAAGTGGGATAGTATTCGCACCCATCTTCCCTCCAACTCCATCAATATCTCTCCCAACTCCAATGTGTCCTTCTTCAAACACGCCATCTTTTTCTTTATTTACTCTATAATCTAAACTAGGTAAATTCAATGAATGCTGCCCATCCTTGGCCATTCAGAGATTCATCCTGGATGCTGTTGCTACAGCCCAGCACATGTCTCCTGGATTGCCCTCAGGAAGATAGGTAGGGACATAAGGACAAATGGCAGAAAGACTGCAAGGCCCACTGCACACTACAGAAGTGGACAGATAAGAAGGAGTTGCCACTGGAAAACAGATAGCAAGTCGACCTTCTCATCTTATAAAGCATTTATACCAAATGCAAGCCACAGTTAATGCTGAACAAGCACATAATGTTCGTAGAGGAAAATTGCCAACTTTCAGACAGAGGCTCCAAGGAAGGTAACTGAGGCAGATGCAGCAACTGGAAAGTAAGGGTTTCCACAGAAACGAGAGAGACAGGATAGGAACTTTCATTTCTCTGTTCAAACATTCCCCAGATTTCTGGCTATAGTCGAACCTTACAAGAACTTGACCATACATAGATTCTAACTAAGAACAAAAAGCATAGAACTGGGATCTGATCTAAAGCCACAGACAGTTTTGGATTTGAATCTGTCTTATTTAATTACCTCTGTTTTGTTATCCCTCCAGAGAAATATAAAAGAATTCAATGTCTTCACAAAATATTTACAATTGGAAAATATACTTGAATATTTTTACCATATGAAGAAGCAGAGAAATATTAGTCATTTTAAGAGAAAAGATAATCAGTGACAATGAGCCCTTTTTTTTCTTGAAAGTTGAAATTAGCAGGTAATTAGAGCTATGTACAATTGTGTAGAGGACAATATGTTTACAATTAACAAAGTATAAGAAGGTAATATAACTTATAGAAGTAAATGTAAATATTCGCTAAGCTGAAATTCCAGAAGTGAGAGGCTGCAATAACAAAATAAAAATCAAAGTAGATGGAGTTGACAGAATGAAGATAATGGGAAGGGCTGATGAGTTTGTAAACAGACAATTAGAACCTGTAAATCTCAGGAACAGAGAGAATGGAAGGTTCATAAGTATGTTGAATCTTTAGTCTTCAGATCAAGCATTTTGTTAATAAATGTAAAAGGTCCAACATATGTAAAATTGGAGTGTCAAGAGAAAGGGATGGCCTCTAAAATTTGTCCAAAGTCATATATTCATGAAATTAACACACACAGAAAATTCCATGAATAATAAATACAAACAAAAATGTACACACTATGTCATAACAAAACTACCAAAACTAAAGCTAAAAGGTAACTCTATATTTTCAACTGATTATGGTTACCTAAAGCAAAACTACATTTCCCAGGTTCCTTTGCAGCTAGGTGTGGTCACATGAATAAATGCTTAACTAACTGTGTGCAGAGATCAGGGGCCATACGATATTTAGGATGTGCCTTTAAAGAAAAAAGATATCTTTCTTTGTTTTCCTGCTTTTTGACTACCCTGTCATATGATGTGACATCATCATGGGCTGTGTGGGAGAACAATGTCGTCTAGAAGGCACCTGAAACTTGTCACAGGCAGAACACTATTACGGATCTGATATTACCAGTCTTACTTTATTTTATGCTATTACTACAAACTGTCTTAGAGTGAGTAACTTATTAAACACAGAAATGTATTCCCTATATCTCTGGAGTCTGGGAAGTGCAAGAGGAAGACAATAGTAACAGGTGAGGGGCTGAGCTATCTGCCTCTGAGATGGTGCCTTGAATGCAGTGAGCCATTGATGGAAGGAGTGTAGTCACAAGACAGAAGAGCAGTAACAAGCAGAGGCCAGCTCCTTCCCGGAAGCCCTGTTGAGGGAGGCTCATGGCCCCATTACATCTTAGAAGCCTCTGTTCTTAATGGAGTAGCATGATATTCTGTGAGCTTTAAGGACACATATTCATATCACTACCACATCAGGGAGCAACAACTCAATACTGACCTTACTATGCTGCATGGAAGAAAAATGTGTTACAGGTCATACTTGCATAGGGGACAAAGCAAAGCACAAAGGAGCTCAAAGTCCAGCAAAGAAATAATTAGATTTAAAACAAATGTGTATTTTAATAAGGCAAAGGGTTACTAGGGAAGCCAAAATATTATTCTCCTTGGTAATTTGTCCAAGCTTAATGTAAATAATGCTTAATGTAAACAGAAGAATTTTCAGTCAGTTATTGTCAGAAAGCAACAAGAAAATATAGTCATCTTGATCTTCCTGTATATTGGAGCTGTACAGCTACTCTCCTGACTTCTCCCTAATACCTTGGCTTGCCATCACTATGGCTTATGTGCTGACTAGACTAGGCAGGACAGGCAATGGTCTATGAATTTTGCATGCAGATAGAGCTGTCTTTCCATGTTTTGTTAGGGTAAACTCTGATCTAACATGGGGTATTGATCATCTTCAATCTTTGTATGTCTCACTGGGTGAGTCCTATATTCATTCTCAGGGTTTTCAAGCCCTAACACATCTCACTCTGGGCTGGGACAGTTACTAGTTAATGGTATTACTCTATGAAAAAAGGCATTTCCTATATAAACTTTTCAATATGGATTACTGAGTATAAAAATGACAGTATTTTTTCTAAACATCAATAGTCATCTTTGATATATATGTGTACATATGACAAAATATTTAGAAAATTACTCATAAAGTTAATACAGGGACTTAAAGAAAAACCACTTCTTGTGTATTCTTGGGTGCCTATCTACTGATAAATGCTCTTTCTATTTTATAATTTTGGTATCTGCCTTCCTATGAGGCTCTCACTTGACTGTTAGGTAGCTTCTTCGTCTTGGTGTTGGGGAAAATAGTATCAGGGATTGTTTTGTGCCTCATGCATACAAGGAAATACTGTACCAACTGTAGAGAAGGTTTCTGATGCTCTAAGGATCAATTTAGAGCCTAAAATATGGAACTGACTTGTTCAAACTTTTGTATTAAATAGTTCTTTATAACCAGTGTCTCCTACATGTGTGAGAGAACACAGAGATTTCATTCTGTCTCTTCTTAGCACTTGAGTCTAGTTGATACTAACTGTATAAACAGGAGGCAAACAGCTGCCCCTGCCCCTTTATTTCTTATGCCTAGTGAAGTACTGATATGGGCAAAGTGACTTTTTGTAGGTCTTTATCTGTGTCAGTCCCACTGACTTAGCCCTGTGATGCTTGGCTAACTACTAAGCTGGGATGCGAAACCTTGACCCTTGTGCTTCTCCCCAACTAATCCATACCTTGATCTTTTAACCCTCAATTTGCAGGATATAGCCATATTGGTAAACAGGATAATTATGGTAATAATTACTTAAAACATGGTCACACTTGGGTATATTATGATGTTAGTCAAGTATATTCTTATAAAAAAGAGAAATTTAGACATGTGCATGCAAAGAGAGAATGCCCTATGAAGACTGGATCTATACAAGCCAAGACATTTAGAAACTGAGAGAAAGGCCTAGAACAGGTCCTTTTGTACCACCCTCAGAAGGAGCATGGCCTGATGATACTTTGATCACACACTTCTACACATTGAGGTTACAAAACAATACTTTTTGTGCTCTGCATCACAGAGTTTGTATTACTCCATTATGACAGTCCTCAAAGTCTAATCCAATGACCCAAATTACAGGGCTAATAATAGTGGGGCAGATCCCAGGG
>JADRCD010226419.1:18670-31059 GCA_019843815.1 Montemys delectorum
GTCCACACTCCCACTTCCCCCTCTCCATCCCTCCTTCCAGTATCTGGGTGTGAAACCCAACCACAAGCCAGAGGAGAAAGAACCCACCAAAGCAGTTCATAGAAGTCAGGTTGCTGACGCATAGGAGAGAGGGAGAGGGGTGGCATGCCGGGGTGTAGGGAAGTGTGAGAGTGATGCCTGTGGGAAATTAGGGCAGAGAACACCAGGGAGTGCCAAAGGCTTGGCTTCAGTAGGAAACAGCATCCTACGCCCACTCTTCAGAGTACCTGATGCTACTACAGGTAACTGCCGAGTTCTGTCAACAGTTTTGCCAAAATATGGCTTTGTTCGGGCAAGCATGTTTTAAAAATACATTTGCAAATGTATCTTTATGTCTCAAGGATCTAAAGACACTTATTCCATGAAAGAAACACTATTTCACTTTAGTCACATAAGGAAAATCTCCATGTATTTTATGCTAAACCCCCTTTCTTCTAAAAGCCACTGAAGCTGAAGGAACCCAGGTCTTTGAGTGGAAGGTACCACCGTGCTTCCATCAAGCAAAGCTCTGGGGCCTGCAGCAGGTGTCCTCTCCTCTCCCTGTCCTTCCCTTCCCTCTTTCCCTTTCCCCCTTCTCTCCTTTTTCATGTGTATGGTTTCCAGTCAGATTTACCTTAGCACACAAGTGCATAATGTGCTTCCAGGTGTAAATGGTTTAAGTGACACAGACACATCATCCTTCCTCTCAGGTGAGCTAAAGGAGGTTCTCAGGAAGTGGCATGCTGGTGTGAGGCTCTCAGTTGAAGGGGGTTACCCAGTGAGTGCTGCTTCTGGCAAAGAGGCAAGAGGCAGCTCCTGGGTTCCCTGTAGGCCAGGTGCTGCTGCACAGTGCCACAGGGGATGGTGCAGAGGGGATGGTGTGTGGTTCTATGGGCAGGGAGGGTGATTTCAGAGTGGCCCTAAATAACCTATGACCACAAAATGGAGAGCTTTCTTCCCTTGCAAATTGTCTGGATGCTGCTGCCATGCCTGCACCCACTATGCCTGCAGCTGCCATGCCTGAGGTCCTCCTGTGTCACACTAGGTGACCCTTCCTCCACCAGAGAGGCAGCCGTTGGCTCAGGCCTTCTCTTATTTCCACGGTATCTCTTATTCCCAAGGATGGACTCCAATTTATCTTAAATGATGCTGGTTTTCTACGTAAGGCAATCATGAATTTTCACTTTTAAAAATGGCTCCTAATAGAATGAACGAGTCTGAGAGGCGACTTGTGAGGTAGCAGCTGTGGTATACAATGACTCAAGTTTGGGAAACCCTGATACAGACAAGCATGGCCGTGAGTCAGAGACACCCCGGTTTTAGTTCTAATTGCCACCAAGTAGGCAGTCATGACTAATTTTACTGCCTTATAAAGAAATAACTCTTTCATTGAAGGTAGTAGTTCTTCCGGGCAGAGAGCTGTAGCTCAAACAGAGCAATAATATTTTAGCAAACCATGTTGTAAGCTGAGTCCTGTCTCGTGTATAAAATAGCAGATGCCTGCGATAAATGATTGAACATTAAGGTCCAAGGGTTTACATTAATGGTAAGATGATAATAAGAGAACATAAATATGAAGCAAGAGGAGAGATGTGAAGTGCTGCTCTCCTTGCAGAGGATCTTAAGGACCTTTGGCTGTCACTAGAACGTGAAGGCAGGTTTGTAAGAGCCTCTGACTCACACAGGCCTGAGAGTATCCAAGGCCATCAGGGGAGTCAGATTACAAAGGCAATCTGTCATGGTTGGTGACTCCTTTTGATGTCAGGCTGGTAAGGTGACAGCACGGATGGGCACAATCACTTCCCGCAGTCGCCTCCTCCCACATGAACTGTAAGTCTGACATTTTTGTGCAGCTCTGTTCTATCCCAAGACACCCAAAGCCCTTAATTCTAACTTCTTAAAATGAGCATCTCATGCACACTCATGGTTCCTACCAAGTTGAACACTCAGGAAACAGTAAACCCACCAGTGCACAGTGTGTCTTCCGAGAGTCCAAGTGCACAGAAGCCCAACCCACATCACGATGTGTGCATACCCTCTCCCCTACTCGAGCCTCCCCTGCGAGCGAAAGTAAACGTGGAATCCGTCAGGCCCACTCAGTACCTCGGGACGAGACATCTGCATGAAGATATTCTATGCTGAAGCGCACGTACACTCCCACTGTGCTAAACGTCAGTCCCAGCGGACCTCACTCTGAACTAGGATCCTTCTCCCGTGCTCTGTTGTTTACCCATCCTGAAAGGGTCTCTACAAAGCACCCACTGTTTTCCACTCACTGTATCACTGCATGACATACTGACACGCTACTGCTCTTGTATCAATAAAAGCGTCTTCCCCAATCAACAATGGGAGTCGATTGGCACTGGGAACAAGTCGTGTCCAGCAGTAACTGATATATGTGTGGCAAAAACAGCTCTGCATGCCTTCTGTATCCACTGAACCTTCAAGTAAACACTCAGCGGCTGTCAACTCTAAGGGCTGAGTTTTAGACACACAACGACACAGGGATACTTTTTATGATGTGTGGCTTCACTTGAGAATTTCTTTAGACTTGCTAAGTTGCTAGAATGACAGGGAATAAATAATTTTATTTAAGTCGTCAAATTGATATTCAAAAGCAAAGACTTTAAGCATAAAATAGTATATAAGAGCTGATTTGCTGGTGGGACTGGTAGTCACATAGCATAGTGTTCAAATCTACAAATGTGAGCCTAGCCAACAGTTAACAACCCCGGTGAGGTTCCTTCTGTACACTTTATTCTCATGGAATCCAGTTCCACCAAGAGACGCGTTTGAGACCAAAAGGCACAATAAGGTTTCTCTGTTCACAGCTTCTCAGACTGCACCTTTTGAGTGACTGCCCCATCGTCTCTCGGAGTCTTTCTGCCTACAGTTCGGCAGCAGGGCATGTGACTGTAGATGACCGGACAGAGGTCAGGAACTGACTTAAGACCTATCCCTCTGTTGGATAGGATCCTAGAAGTGGTGTGGCCTGGCATACAGTGAAAAGTTAAACCAAGCGGATTGCTCTACAAGGAACCTGGAATTGAAGGCTGATCCTGGCTAAGCTGACAGACGACGCATCCTTGGGTACTGTGAGTGCACTGGGGCCTGGTCCCACAGGGCTACAGCTGCTCTACAGATCCAAAGAATGGAGATGACAGACAAGAAGACTCAGGATATGGAAGCTGCGAAAGCAGCCACAGAGAGTGGTTCTGTTCTAATGACTCCTAGGCCCCAAGAGGCTCTTCAGTGATATTTTCTGTTCCTAAATTCTTTGAGATCTTTCTTTAAGGGCTACAAACTATAAAGATGAAATCAATCATCTACTTTGCAGATGAATATAGTCCTTACCCCTCATTACCCCTTACCTCTCTTTGCAACACAGACCATTATAGAACACCACAACCCATCAAAATGGAGAGCTGTGGAATCCAGTCCCAGAGGGACCATCTCCAAAACATTCCTGGAATGACTACATAAACAGGGGAGGAAGACTGCAGGCAGAGACTCAGGAAGTTTGCTACGAGATTGTGCCTTCTAGGGATGTCAGAAGCAATACCCAAAGTCTCAACAATTCTTAAACAAGAGCTGAACAAAGGATGACAACAAAATCGAGATGGTAATACGGATGGCTACACAAAGAAACACAGGCAACGTAAGAAATGCTTAAGAGTGGGAGAGAGAGTCTTCCCTAGGGAGGGGCACATCACCTGGCTATCCGAGACTGAGCGGCCAGCTCTGAAAACATGCATCCAAGTAACATTACACATGTTTAGGACATGTGTGTGTGTGTGCACGCGCACACACACACACACAGACACAGACATTTTGTAAGTACAATTAATGAAAAAAGAGGATTATGAATTTCAAAGAGCAAGGAGTATAAGGTGGTGTCTGAAGGGAGAAAAGGGAGGGGGTGATGTAATTCTATGATAGTATAAAAGATATATTTGTTATCATATATACTAAATATATATAAGATAGAGATATTAAAATATATAGTCATATATACTATATAATATGTAAAATACACACATATTTAACATACATAAAATAGATACAATATATAAATATATATTATATATTTATTTTATATATAAATATTTTATATATGTGTGTATGTGTGTGTGTGTATATATATATATATATATATATATATACACACACACTATATACTAAATATATAAAAGGTAATTTTGTAAAGAGCAATTAAACTCTTTACCTGAAGTAACTTGATGGAGCTTTGGTTCTGGCAACTGAAAACAAGTTCTGACTAAGATAATAGCCCACTGGGTCTCATAGGCTAATCTGCAGCAGGAACCAGAGTGATATGAAATACAGTAACAGTTGGTCAAAGGAGGCTGGCAAGGCTCGGCATGGGTCCTCGTGGTTGCTGACTGAGCATGCTGACTGAGTGTGTGTGTGTGTCTGTGTGTGTGTGTGTGTGTGTGTGTGTGAGTGTGTCTGTCTGTCTGTCTTAACTTTAGATAGAGAACAACAGTAAGTAGAAATGACTGTGTTTGGGGTAGAAAATGTTTCTATAACTATAATAAATGTTGGCCCAGGGAGAATATTTAAAGAAGGAATACTATGTACATGAATCCTTGGTGGACACTGGGAACAGGCTTGGTGTTCAGTGCATCTGACAGCCGCTGCTTTCCAGGTAGCCCAGCTCACCAGGAACACTGGCTTGAAACCACATTCAAAAGAAACCTTTGTTGTGATGCCCAGTGAAAACGCTCACGAACCTCAGTGTGTGGGCAGTGAACGCTCAAATGTATACACGGAACCACGTGGAACTGAACCTGCACAAGGACAGCTTCCTGAAGGGCTTTCTAATCCTCACGGGGAAGCCACACAGGCCTGGAGCTAAATGGGTCGAAGTGAGAAACAGAGAGCAGCAGCAATCAGTGTTGTCTTCGTGAGAGGCCTTAGGGAGACACAGGGCATGGCTGGGTCGGCAGGAGGGCAAGGTGCCAGGCCTCTGGGAGGGGGTGGCAGATGGTGAAGCTTCAGCAGAGTAGAGCAGAAATGCCCCAGGCAAAACCCCAGACTCTTTCATCTAAATGAACGTGTTAATGGCTCCTGGGGAGCGGGTATGGGAGGGCTTAGCACACATGCTCTACTGTACTGCCTGGAAGATCCCATGTGCTTGTCTGTGCCTTCTGCTTGGGGTGCATTTTGTGGAACTGTGTAGAAAAAAAAAACAAGGCAGAGAAAGAACAAATGGCTACTAATATTTAAGTTGATATGCTGAAAAATCAAATATGCTTACACAGCCAAATTATCTCACTTCCTTTAAAGGGGTTAACTAGGCCAGAATTGTTCCTTTTCCTTTTCAATGAGGGTGAAGGCATGGCAGTGGGTAGTTACAGAGCTTCCTAAAGGTCAAAGATCAGAACATGAACAGATTGAGGCTAAAGAGCAAATCTCCTATTACTGGATTCATGCATCTTGGATTAATTACATGTAACCAATCTAGGTTACAATTTCTTCATCCATACTTGAGGGCTGTGTGTCACTTGCTTTCTTAGTAATATTTGACAGCCATCTCTAAAATACTGTGTTCTTTAGATAAAAGACATTCTAAACATTTGCTGTGTTTTTGTAGAGGGAGTCACACCCTCGATAAAGTGCCTACTGCAAATGATTGAATGTTAATTACCTTCACAGACACAGTGAGGCTGCTCACACACGTTCTAGTGCCTCAAAATTAGATAGATACTGTAACCAATCCATCTTCCAAAACGACTCTAAGTGAACATTTACATTACTTTTCATTCCTCACTATAGCCAGAAGGTGCCTCCAAGAATGCGCAAACTCAATGTGCTGCACGTACTCTGCAAAGTTGGGCTGGTATTTTCATGCTAAAGGCTTGGCATTTTCCCTCTTACAGATCTGCAATCACATATATGTAACCTATATATAACCTATTACCTATGTAGTGATTGGAAAGACTGTACAAAGCCCTGCATGAGCCAAATGACTGGGTTAAGAGCTGTAACCTTGACAGTGAGTCAAGCCTGTGTCTCATCTTGGTGGGATCGACAGGAATAACTTAGGTTGAATCCCAGTACAATGGAACCCCAGGGTTACTCAAAGGCTTCGGATGGTGTTCAACTCTGGCCCTACCAGAAGGTGCCTGGAAGAAAGATGCAGAGAGTGAGTAAGGTAATTAAGAGCTAACACACAAGCTACTCAGACAGACCCCACATTTAGATAAATAATTAGCTACAGTCTTAAATGAAATACCTCATCTCTCCAGGTCTGAATTGTCCTCTACAAAATGGAGATAATCATAACTCTCAGTCGCAGGATTTCCAAGACGCATCAGTGGTTCAGTGAATGTCTCCACGTGCAAACTCGTGTCATCTGGACCTTCACTGCGTGGGTGCAAGCAGCTCCATGGATGCCGAGATCCCAGAGGGAAAGAGGGCTGAGCGGAAGTCTCAACAAGCATGAGGATGAGTAGGGAGCACTTACTGCTAAGTTCTCATGACAGAAAGGCCAAGAAACTGTGAGACAAGAGCTGCAGCAGACTGCAGGGCGCCCTTGCTAGCAGTTCTCGTAAGCCCTCATTTCTAGTCCTAGCCCATGTGGATACCCCACTGCCATCTTCATCTATGTGCATATGTGTTAGTTCTGCAAGAGAAGGTGCAAGGCTTGCTCTGAGGAGCTGAAAACTAAGGGGAAAATCTCACAACACACTCAAACGCCACACTTAGGAAGGACTTTAAAAAACAGGTCAAAACAGACAGGCATGGTGACATACGCCTTTGACCAAAGCATGCGGAAGGCAAAGGCAGGAAGATCTCCGAGTTAGAAGCCAGCCTGATTCACATAGTGAGCTGCAGTCTAGGGAGGGCTACACGGTAAGACCCTGTCTCAAAAAACCGAAACAACAACAAAGTGAAAGGACACTAAAACATAACCATTGGGTAAACCTTCATATAAGAAGTTTAGGGTTTATGAATTAAGTTTCAACTCAAAAGACTTAAAATGGGGAGTAGAACAATAAAAGTCAAGTGGGAATGCCACGTCCACGGATGAGACCTCAAATTCTCCACAAGAAGAGAGCAGAGTGAAACCCTGAACATGAAGAGGGGAAGCTTTGCTTTTCATTTTCCACTGGAAGCTTCTAGAATCAGCTAAGAGAACGATATAGAATACTCACTTTGTATGAGCCTTTAAACCAACTCAGCCCGCGTGTGGATGTTTCTCTGTGTGTGTCTATGTGTGTCTACGTATGTCTGCACCTATGCACGTGCATGTATATTGTATGTGTGTATGTGCTTTAAAGACTCCCCAATAGTTTCTCTGAGAAAGGAGCTTCTCTTAAAAGAAATCTGATAAGACAAAGTTCCCCAAGATGTTGGTGATGCCATTGCCACCATTAAACCAAGCACAGCATACAGTTTGTGGACTGGTGTCCCGCTGGGTTCAAGGTTGGCATTAACTATCACCCTCCCTCTGTGGTACCTGGTGGAGACCTGGCCAACATATAGAGAGCTGCGTGCATTCTAAGAAACACCATAAGCATTACTGAGGCCTGGGCTTGCCTATATTGCAAGTTTGATCTGATGTGTGCCAAGCTTGTCTTTGTGCACTGGTATGTGGGTGACAGCATGGAGGAAGGGCATTCTCTGAGGCCCATGAAGACATGGCTGCCCTACAGAAGGATTATGAGGAAGCTGGTGTGGATTCTGATGAAGGAGCAGGTGTGGAAGGAGAGGAATACCAATCCTTTCCCTGAATACCAATCCAGCTCCTGTAATCATGTCAGACTTCCGGAACTTGAGCTTCAGCCATTAGCTGGCAGGCATCAAAGCCTCTGATTATGTTCATTGTGTGAACATGTCTATCTGTTCCACGTGAAACTGTAAGGTTTCTTCTAGGGTGTCTCAAAGTAAAAGCTTTAAGAAAAAGAAAAAAAGAAAGATAAGGAAAAAGAATAATCTAGAAAGATGCAGAGTAGGTGCCTGTCCTGGAAGGCTGCAGTCAGACTACAAGTCCCCTCTCCACATGCCCCTGGGAGCTGTGGACTGGCTTCAGCAGCAGCCTCCACCCAGCCTACCAACTGTTTGAACACTTCCCAAAGAACAAAGACAACAATCATATTACTGATTCTGACTGCATAATAAGCAGCAGATTTGAACAATGAGTTAGGAAGTTATAAATTGTAAGTGTATAAAAATATTTTCAGCTACATTTAATCTGTAGTCTAATAAAACTTTTGCTAGTAATAAATAAATAACACAAACAAAATTACCTATTAAAGCATGTCCAAAAAAAGGAAGAAGAAAAAGGAGGAAGAGGAGGATGAAAGAAAGAAGCCAGGCAGGCAGGCAGGCAGGCAAACAGGCCTGGGAAACCACACCCTCTCATTGCTGAATAATGAGATATACCCATTTGCTCTAATGTAAAATGTGACATATGTTTAATATGGTCCTGCTTCTATAAAGTATGAAGCCAGACACAGACACTGGATATTTCTGAATTTCAGTAAAGGATTCTCTCACTTTCAGTGTATTCCTCATCATTGAAATTTTCTATAATATTTAAAATAATAAATATGGTGTTTATTATTTTAGGTTGTTAAGAGAGTACGGCATCTTTTTCTTGACAGAACTGCCTAGCTTCACAGAGTGGGGACCCCCTATCCCTTTACATGTAAAAGCAGGAAATTTACACATGAGGTAGGAACTGTAATTTAAGCAAATTCATCTCGTAACTGCTATGCTACTGCTGTGCTGCACATGTGGCTGGAGGAGTCCCAGTATTTGTAAAAATATGCCAGTACCACTTAGCCAAGTAGGAATATGAGTAGAGATAATATACTTCTATTTACCTTCAATGTTTCAATTAACTATTTCTTAAATGCCTTTGATTATGTTTTTAAAAGTATGGGGTCTGAAACATAAGAGTTACCAGTGCTAGCCCAGTTCCATTTGAGGAATGACCTTACGGCAAGGATTCAGCGACTGTAATGGACAACCTTTCTTTAACTCAAACCTGACCTTGAAGAAGGGAGGAACAACAACACAAAAACTCTCTTTAGGAGAAATAAAATTAAGACTCAAAAAAACTAGTATTCCATAGATCATATGAAGTCATGGTTTCTCAAGTACAGAAGCTTGTTGCTATATTAGCAGAACTCAGCATGCCAACAAAGTGCCAACTACAGGGCTGGAACAAGAAATAAAAGTAAATCTGGTAAATGAACAGCACCATATATAAATTACTGAGATACAATTACACAACTGAATTTAAACATTTGTAAGTATGAGGATCTAGGTGATCGGGAAGCCAACTTAAGAAAATGGCACCAGGTCCTGCAATAGTAACAGAGCTCTACCGTTGGCTGACATATTGTCTTTTTTTTTTTTTTTTAATGGAGTATGTGGAATATTTCTGTATTTTCTGTGCAAATGGTAAAATTGTTGATGCTTCTGATGCATAATCTACTGCCATGAGTGATCTTTTTTGTTTGTTTGTTTGTTTGTTTGTTTTTTGCTTTTTTGAGACAGGGTTTCTCTGTATAGCCCTGGCTGTCCTGGAACTCATTCTGTAGACCAGGCTGGCCTCAAACTCAGAAATCTGCCTGCCTCTGCCTCCCAAGTGCTGGGATTAAAGGCGTGCGCCACCACTGCCCAGCAATTGATCTTTTTATATAAATATCTATATGGATATATTGTTTAAAGTCTTAGAAACATTAGCTGTGATGTCAGCTTTGGGGTAAGCACCCCAGTTTATTGTGTTGAGCTGACATTGTACATAAATTAACAGCCATACTGATCTAGAAACACTGACATTAGTTTTTCCCATTTTTAAAGAGGTGATGCAAATGAAATTATAATGAAAAAATTGTAATGTAAAACCATATTCAACAACCCCAAATCTACAGTGCTTTATTAATGTGTTCAGAATAGATTGTAAACTAATGTACGGCGATCTAACCCTATGAGGGAACACTTCTGTATCCATGATATACAGAAGCACTTCTCTAGAGCAAGGAATGGGATCTGGATCATTTTACTTTTTCCTCTCTATTTTACAGTACTGTCTGGATTTACAAACAGTGCCCACACACGTCCTATTGGTTGTCAGTGGTCCTGTTCTTTAAATGCTGTCCCCACCATTCAAGCTTTGGCAATGCTAGTCACATCGAGAAATGGCTGACAAGGACAAACTTCAGACAATGTCTTCTTGATTTCTCAAACACTCTGTATTTTCTGTATCTGCAGTCCTCTTTTCTGGGAGTTACTCCTAGAACACGCTCCTCACAGAGTGAACAGAGGCACATGCATTTTAAAGGCACAGATGTGCTGCTTAGGTACAACACAGCTGTTTCACCAGCCGTGACACTGTCCCTTGTGCTGAGCCCAGCCTTCTTAATGCTCTGGCTGACCATCACAACCCAAGGAGGATCTCCTGCGTTCCGGATTTATCCAAGTGTATTCACCATTGATGGTCTCCATCTGTTAGCTCCACACACAAAGACCTCAACTTACTTAACAAAGGAAACATTGCTCTTCTTGAAGGCTGGCGAGTTTGAGAGCAGACGGCCTGTACTGAGAACCCATGGTTTGTGATCATTCTTCTCTTTCAATCTAAGAGAAAATGCAAGCATTGCCTGATAAATAAAAGCTAAGTGTCTCTTTGCAGATTCCACTGACAGCAATGTGTGTCCTTCAGTAGGGCGCTAGCCTGGTTCTGACAGTGCTCGGCTGCAATTTGGACCAGCCTCAGGCCAGCCTCTGAAACCCTGTATCTATGCACATGTGCCTCGAAGAATCAGCCAACTGTGAGAAGGGCAGAGAGAACACAGAGGGACCAATGACTGGCAAGCATCCTGCTCTGTGCGCCATTTATCTGAATTACTGAAGTGTGATGAAATTCACACATGCCAGGCTGAAACACCGGGTTCACCACACTGAGAACAAGCATCGTGTTTTCAGTCCTGCACAGAGATGGCAATGTAGAGGGCTGAAAGAAACAGAGCTCCACTGGCTATACACATTCCCTCTAGCTTCTAGGTGCAGCATCAATCCAGTGGGAAAGGGGGTTCCTGAGGACAGCTACAGTATGTACCCAACATGCACATTATTCTATATAACTGAGGCAGAAGAGTGGCTGTGTTAATCTGATTAAACTGTTTAATGGTCTTAATGACTTGCAACCAATCCTTTTTTTCCCCTTCCTTTTGAGACAGGGTCTTACTTTGTAGCCTAGGATCTCCTGGAAGTACACAACTCAAGCTGCTCTATTTTTCTTTCCCTTTAAAAGTCATGTCGGTACACGGTAATAACCCACGGGCATGAGTGCTGAGTCCCCTTCCACTGGCAGGCGCAGTCTTTACCGCCAGGCTCCCTTGATGTCAGTAGTGTTCATTTACAGGACGCTGGTTAGCCCAGTAACTGCACTTTCTGACTGCTGGCATGGGGTCCTGGCTGTGGGCTGCCTCAGGGGTCTGGTTCTACCTCAACAACAGGACCTGACCCTGGGCCTTGCTGCTGCAGACTTGCTCACTAGTTTCCTCTGACGCTGCTGTCATGTGCCTTCTCTACCAGAGCTGTCTACTTGTGAGGCACAGCTATTTCCTTAGGGATAGAAAACTCAACAAACTGCGAATAAACAGCACAGACGATGACCTCAAACTGGTAGGCTGCTGTTCTGTTCTCTCTCCCAACTGTAGCGTTGACTCGGGCAGTTCTGACTTACAAGCATCATTTTCCTCTTTTCCGTTCCACTTAATTCCCTTACTGAGTCCCCACAGACTTCCCCATAGCAGCCCACTCCACCCACTCCCTCGAACCCTGGCTCTCAAGTTCATCAAGCTTCAAAAATTGTGATCTTATAAACTTCACTATCGACCTCTGAACTTCTGCTCCCAGCCTCAGGCCTGACTTTTAAAGTAGAATGACTCTTCTCACCATCTTGACTATGATCCTCTCTTGCTGGAAACCACCCCCTCTCTCTCTTCCTGTTCTCATCAGAGGTCCAGAAAACGAGAACAAGTCAAGTGTTCGTCTCTTTTGCCTTCTCGGTTCTCCTATATCCGACCAGCCACTCACAATCCTACAGAGAGAAGCCAGTAGACTCCTGTCCACACACAGGCATCTGCGTGCTATCTCTGTCGTTTAAGCACGCCTTCTTACATCATGTCATCTGGACTCAGTCTCTGACTCTAGTCTGGTAGATACTGAAGTCTTTCCTCTCCGCCCATCTTGAAAGAGCAGCTTTCTCTAAGGCCTTCACCATAGTAAACAGAACGTTTTACCAGCCTGTAACCCTGAAGCAGATTTCACTCTTACACACACACACAGACACACACACACACACACACACACACACACACACACACACA
>JADRCD010226423.1:0-16084 GCA_019843815.1 Montemys delectorum
GAATAAATTGGAGTAAGAGAGAGATGACCATTATCCATAGGATAAAACCTCAG
Organism: Montemys delectorum; assembly: GCA_019843815.1. Lineage (NCBI taxonomy): Eukaryota > Metazoa > Chordata > Mammalia > Rodentia > Muridae > Montemys > Montemys delectorum. Next base: position 54 of record JADRCD010226423.1, read on the forward strand.
CACTTAGAAAATGTAAGGCAATATATCTACAACACAGCTATTTACTATCTGATTTTCTGTTGAGCCTTCTGAGGAATGTTAGGTGTTCACTCATTTAGACATCCATTTTTCAGCCTGCTGTTGTCTTGACAAAGGTCAGATGCGAGTCTTATTGAGGTTTAGGGGATGTGTGTTGTCACCGGGGGACCTTTCAGGGGAAATGTATTGAAATGCCCACAGTAAATCAACGCCTCCTTAGTAAGCTTTTCTAACCCTTTCTCCATCTTGCAGAGAGAATATTTTGTGGAACTGTGGGCTTAACTGAAATCATATGTCATTACACTTGGCATCTCCAGACAGGCAAGCCAGCATCAGCTGCTCTGTAGTAAGTCGACACCCTGAATGTCTTTCTCTTTATTACCAGGGACAGTTTAAAGATGCCTACAAAGTTCACGTGTAGTGGTAGAGTCTGAGAAACACTCTTGGTTTTGTATTTCTGGGATTTTTGTGTGCTTTCTGGTTTTGTTTGTTTTTATTTTTGAAGAATTCAACTGTATTCCACTTAAATTTCTCTTCTTCTTGTGAGTTATTCCCCTCCAGTACATATTAACACAAATTCATACCTGTAGAGTTATGGAGTTTCTTCTTTGTTTTAGTCTATTATTCTATGCTAAACTCTTGTCTTTTTCCTTCAATCCTGTACATGAGGCCACACTAAAAAACTTGGGGTTCAGGGCACTAAGGTGAGACTAGGTGGGTGGGAAGGGGAGCGTCCTCATAGAAGCAGAGGGAATGGGAAATGGGGGTTCAGAAGGGGAAACAGGGAAAGGTGATAACATTTGAAATGTAAGAAAAATAAGAATAAAAATAAAAATAAAACAATCTTGAGGTTCTTGATCTTGTTTGGGTAGAGTAAACTATTGTTTTCTTGGTAGTTCCTGTCCTCCTGGGTGCTGTAACCTCTTGTGTCCTGGTTCCAACTACACAATGCAAACCTTCTAGATCAGTAGCAACAGGGATTTAGCCCCTCCCTCTCTCCTCCCATCCCTTCTGGCTTGCCATTTGATATTTAACTCAGCATGGCTTCAGATTTGTCTGCTTCAGCCTCTGAGAGTGCTGGGGTTACAGGCATATCTCTGCAGTTCCAGCCCAGCTACGCACACTTTAATCACCTTAAGGCATGTTGTTAGAGAAAAGTCTTCAAGCTTGAATTTGTCCAGTGAAGTCTGGTTGTGACCCTTAAAAAACAAAAAAACAAAAAAACCCAAAAAACTCTCTAAGCACAGGCTATGCAAAATAAAAATCCCAGAAGGTGAAATTCAATCTTCTGGAAGAAAGGAAAAGGAAAGAATTGTGTATGGAAAGAGTTGGAGAAAGGAAGGGAGGAGTTGGCGGTGGGCGACGCGGCTGTTGGAAGCATTTGGCTCCCAAACCAGCTGAAGCGCATGCAGTGCGTTTCTTAGCTTCCGCACAGTGGATCCAGGTTTTCCAAATGATATAGGTTTGGTTCCAAGAGGGAGGAGGCCACGTTTGCACTCATTCCTCCACAACCACAGCATTGCAGACTGTGCTGTCCCACTGCCGTTTTCCTTGTCTGCCCAAAGGGGAAGGAAGTGGAGTTGCATTTAATTATTAACCATCAAAATAGCCTCTTCACTCTTTGTGGTCAGCAGAAAAGGGAAAGGTTATATTCCTAGGTGACTTCAGCACTTAGGTTAGTCCATTCCCAGCGAAAACTCTATATACCTGAAGAGACTTAGTAAAAAATGAGCGGAAGACAGGGAAAGTCAGAGGTCACAACCTGTCTGAGCCCTGCCTCTCCCCCCCCCCCCTCTCCCCCCCCCCCCCCCCCCCCTCGCCGAGAGAACTCTTAGGAACAATGTCTTGTACCTGGCTTTGCAACACCTCTAATCGATTGTTGCACAGGAGGCGAAGGCTCCAATTGACTGCATTTTATTTTGGTTGCTCCAAGGAACAGAAGAAGTTTTTACTTCTGTTTTAGATTCTTCTATGATTGCTGAGCATAACTGAGGATTCTTTAGTCAACTCTTAAGACGCCTTGTTAAGGAGTTAGTTAGGAGCAGTAACTCTTCAGAATGCAAACACACTGGCCCGAACTTTTCTTCAGGTAGTAATTTCTTCATGGATTATTGTTTTATCCTCTATGGGTCTTGGGATTTTTCTGAGAGTTAACAGAGTTGAATGCCAATGGTGTGACAGATACTGTGCTGTACAGACAAGCCATCCCAAACGTAAACAAACGAATCTGCTAAGCCAGACCACAGGAGATGAGATTCCTTCCCAGTATTTCTTTAAATAAATAATTATACTTATTTAACGTTTCAGTGGGGGTGGACGTGTAGAGGTCAGAGGTCAGTTTGAAGTAGCCAGTAGTTCTCTCCTGGTATGTGGATTGAATTCAGGCCCTCAGGCTTCACGGTAGGCATCTTTACATGGTGAGCCATCTCAGCACCCCAACATTTCTTGCTGGTGGTGTAATAAGAGACTTTGAGAGATGACGGCCCATTCCGTATGAAAATGCTGGGTCAGTGTTTATTCTTGTTCTCACACATACTAGCCTCCAGTGTGTTTAATGGATGAGTGGCAAAGAAATAGATGGGTGACAAAGAGCATGGTAGAGGACAGAAAAGCAAAGGCGTGTGTGTGTGTGTGTGTGTGTGTGTGTGTGTGTGTGTGTGTATGTGTGTGGCAGCAGTTGCGAACTAGTTCCCAGTTGTCCATCTTGATAAACAGGAAGAAAAATGATGCTATCTATTCCTTCTCTTGGATTCAAATTCACACATGACTGAAGTGACCGTTATTTTGACACCTGGGGGATAAGCAGTCTCTTGCTCCAAGCGATTGGGTTAGTGGCTACTTTCTACCTACTTATTCATTTGTTTTCATGTAACAGGTGGACAGAGGGCATAAATGAGAAATAAAAAAATCTCATCAACAATCCGATTTTGAAACTGCTTTCTTTCTTTTTTTTCTTCTTCTCTTGTTTTGTTTTGCAGGACGTTCTAACAAGGGATGGTTCACAAGACACTTCAACATATCTTGATCTAACCATAGTCTGGATACACGAGCTTTTAGCATAATTATGTCTACACTTAAAAGCTAGTAATAGTCGTAGGGTAGGCACTGAGGAAATGGATGTCTGACGAACCACCACATTTTGTTTGCACAATCCCACACTCTTCTCTTTCCTGCTCTTTCTATACAGGGTCTCATTATGTTACTCAGGTTGGCCTTGAACCTTGGGCCAGCCTACTGAGGACAGAGATAACAGGCGTGTCCCACTCCTTCTGGCTCCACAGCATCTCCTTTCATCTTAAGAAATCATCTTTGTGCCAACTCTGTAAAGGATACCTACCGTTCTCCCGGCACTATGATCATATTTATGACTGATTAATCACAGCGGTTCTTTTTTCTTGGCAATAAGGATTGGCTCAACCCCTGAGCACTGGCTGATATCCAGTGTTCCGCTGTCAGGTTTTACACACAGATGGCGGGAGAGAGGTATTTTTTCCTCTGTGACCATTAAATTCAGATGAAGTCATTTGTAGCTGTTTATAGTCTAACCATCAGTTTAGCTTCTTTTGTCACATTAGATCATCAAAATATATTGGGGCCCCATCAGTGCCTCTGTTTCCTCATCAGAGAATGGGCTGAAGTGGCTCCTTTTGGGAACGTGGGGACTTAGAAGGAAGACATTCTGTTAATAGCAGATGCTTTTCATCTCTCAGTTTTAGTTTTTGCTGAATATCCCAGCTCACATACTCAACAATAGGCCATCAAGTCCTGTGGTTAGTCCCATGGAAAAATAATACAAACAACCATTCTCAATAGACCCTAATCTGTCTGGGAACCAACATAATATCCTTTCCATTATGTTAAAAGCAACAAATTGGTCTGTCCAGTTATCTGACACTGAAGAACTTGCAGATTAATCAGTAGTATTGATTGGGGTGATTAAAAGCGATGTCCTGAATTAGCGACTTTTGTAAGGTGAACATGCAGAAAGAATTGTTTGTGCATAAATTCACATAGTTAGCATGGGTTTCACTTTTTTTTTTAAATCCATATACCCTGGAGCAGAGGATGTGCGGCTGGTAAATTAATCAGTGGTGAAGGGTAAAATTACCCAGTCTAAAGAATTCTACTTGACAATTCCCCACCCCCTTTTTGCCTCTTCGGTCTAATGGCAATAACGCTGAGGAGTAGGGTGGCTGCCGTCACACCTCGTGACAAGTGCTGCTTGGGTCTTGATTAGATGACGGCCAGTCCTGCTATTCATTGTCTCAGACGCTCATCTACTGGAGAGGCAAAATAATGACCACGATGTTATCATTAATCTAAAAATTGTGTTGGCTTGAGAGAGAGAGAGAGAGAGAGAGAGAGGGAATTAGAGAACGAGAAAGGGCTGAGACAGGTCTGTTGATTCGTCTTGGAAGCCACTGATGCCCTTGGGATGGTTTACAGAGGGAACATCTCTATCTTTTGCCTGTAGAAAGTACCTTGGAATTTAGTGCTTGGTGCAGCCGAGAGAAGCAATGCTTTTTTATTCGGTTCCACGCGCCCTTTTTCAAGTTATTCAGGCAAGGCCCAGGATGACATAGGAAATAAAGCAGATGTGATGACTGGAATTTTAAAAGCCAGTAAAGAAGGGTAAGGAAATAGTGATAATAAATGTATGTATGTATGTATGATGCATGTATGTATGTATGTATGTATGTATATTGTAATAAGCCAAGTGTAGGGGCTGGAGGAGCCTTGAATGGGGACTTTACTCCTGACCAGAGGGATCAGGCAGAGGTTGATAGTGGAAATGAGTTATCCATTGAGTATAAATCAAAGCAAACAGTTTTCAAGTGAAGTGAGCGTTAAGGGGAAGGAAGGTGATAGGCAAAGTGATCATGTAAACAGGCACAGCCATGCAAAGCTGTAACCTCAGAGCTCTGGTAGTGGATGAAGATCAGGATGATGGATCTGAGGCTACTCCACACGACAGGCCTCAACTGCCCCGAGCACCTACCAAGGGTGGTATTTTCTGAAGAAGGCAGTATTCCTGTTTGCTTATTTTCCAATTTGTGTCTCACTATACATGCCCAACCCTTCCACAGGATACAAATTTTCCCTTCTGCATGGCTTGGCTAGTGAAATTCCAGCCAATGTGTGGTCCTGAGCGGGGGTCTAGTGTCAGAGAAGAAGTGTGAGCAGAGCCTTTGGTGAAGAAGAGGCAGGGATGGTTAGGATGACAAGCAAAAGTGCTAACATAAGAAGTCCCAGTCTCAGTTCTACTCCCGAAGCCTATATGGGGAACTTAACAAAACGTTGTAATTCACACCCCACAGATCTCCAACATGAACACAGTTAAAAAACAAAACAAACTTCCTTAAAGTTTTACTCCAATGTTTGAAAGGATGAGCAAAAAACCAGAATGCTCTATAATGTTGCTATTTTTATTAATTTCTCTCTTATTATTTTCCTCCCTTCCACACCATCTGATTCCTCAGGGCAGGAGGGAGCAGTGACGAAATCACACGCCTAGGCTTTGGTTTTGCCATTATGGTGGTAGACAGTCTCTGTGTTGCCAGATACACAGCTCCAGCTTAACACTCTTGGGTATGTGTTGGCTACTGATTTGAAGGAATATTGGAAACCCCATATCTAATTAGTGCCTGGTAAGGTACACGTTTCTGAAAGCATACACCTGGAACAAAACTTTTCTGAGAGTGTGAGAGAAGGCGGGAGAGTGTCATCAATGTCCTTTGTGGGAGACACAATGGCTTCCGCTTTCAGATCAGAGCCTGTTTTCTCAGGACAGTAGTTAATGCATTATGCTTTTCTCTTCCTGGGCGAGGACAGTAAGCACAGACCTAAGCATACCATGGTTATGAGGTACTGATTGTTTAAGAGGCAGAAAGGTCAGGAAGATTCAGGAAAGGAGAACCACAGGCTAGGATGACTAATTCTGAGTCCTGCTGGAAGATGAATAGGCTCTTATTTACTGGCTTCAACTCAGAGGCTACCTACGATAAAGGGCGTAAATGTCTCCATTTCAAATGACTAGGCAGCTATGGCTAATGACTGTATTCAGTTATAGAGCATGGGGCAGGTATATGTTCCCTTCTCAGGCTGTTTCCTGCCATTATCCAGATACCTATTCTTGTTTTCCTTCTTTGCCCCCCCCCACACACACACCACTGCTAAAATTACAGAGCCTCAGAAAGTACTAGCAGGCCATTGGGATTGGCTAATCAAATCTAAGAGACCCGAAGGCCAATCTAAGCTCATCAGATGACTTAAGAGGCCTCATTTAGGCAGGATCTGAAAAAGTCTACTTCTAAAGCTTTTGCAAAGTGTGAATGATCATCATTAAGTGCTACGGATTTCACAGGGAAACACGGATTAGGGGCTTGTCACAGGGAAGATAATTAATGTGCTAGAGAGCAGTATAGGCAATAGAAAGAAAAATTTCTTTATAATAAGAAAAAGAAAAAAATTGCAACAGCTAGGGAGGATAATGATTAAATGTGAAGAAGCAATTCCTGCTGGCTTGATTTTTACAGTATAATTAAGTGGCAGAGAGAGAGAGAGAGAGAGAGAGAGACAGAGAGAGAGAGACAGAGAGAGAGAAGAGACAGAGACAGAGAGAGAGAGGAAAAGAGAGAAAGAGAGGAAGAGAGAAAGAGAGAGGGAGGGAGAAAGAGAGAGAGAGAAAGAGGGAGAGAGGAAGAGAGAGAGAGAGAGAGAGAGAAGAGACAGAGAGACAGAGAGACAGAAGAGACAGAGACAGAGAGAGAGAGGAAAAGAGAGAAAGAGAGAGAGGGAGGGAGAAAGAGAGAGAGAGGAAGAGGGAGAGAGGAAGAGGGAGAGAGACATACACATATACACAAAAGGAAAGAAGTAACACATATAATCCTCAGGAGTAAAAGGTGCAACAATGGCTTTTGTTGATGTCTGGATATTTGTTTTCCTCTCTGTGATCTGAAATGGTGACATCTCCTACATTCAATGTTCTTTAAAGCATCTTGCCAAGGTGCCTCTTTATATAAACCTGTTCAAAATGTTATCTTGGGTTGGGGAGTTATTGAAGTTGTTTCCTGAGTTGTTTTGTGGGTAAAGAATTCATAGTCATTTTCCTTTTCTGCTGGGTGTCACTGCCAAGCAACCAAGAGCGTGGCTGAAATCGCCGAGATTTTGGTCCCTGAAGCAAATAGTTCTTTGCCTTTTTCTTTGCCTTTTTTTTTTTTTTTTTTTTTTTTTTAAATTTGCTCCTTTGCAGACAGTGGATTTGGCTCTTCATCAAGGAATCAAATGCCCACCCTTTGGGTCTGCTAGGACTATTTCCAACCAAAACACATTTCATTCCTGCGAGAATGTGTAATGACTTGCAAATGAACACACAGCTAAAGAACCTGTTGAAAGCAAATGTTTGAAGGGATAATTCTTTTTCTGTGGTGCTAAATGCATCGTGGACAAAAATGATTAATAATTAGACTTCTTGTTCATTTAATTGCAATTGCCACAGTAACTAGGAACTACTTGGGAAGGAGAGCTTGCCCTTCCTTAAGTAGAGATGCTGTGGGTAATGTCTGCCCCCTGGTAGGAGTACACTGGATTCAGAACAGAGTTCTAAGATTCCATTTCAATTTCTGTCTGCTTGGCTATGTAGTTCATGGTTCTATATTGGACTATCTTTTTTTCTCTCTCTCTCTTCCTCCCAAGCTCCCCCCCCCCCCACATACACAATGTTTAAGTATTGCTTTATGGTTTATTTGAGGGAGATAAATACAATGGAATGAGATGCTCATCATCCAAGATGTGTCAAATGCACTGATGTGTTCAGGAAATGTTACCTGGGGTAGTTGAATTTCATGAAGAAGTTAGTGTTGGGGTTGCTACTTTAAGAGTTGTTGGAAAGAGTTGGGTGGATAGCTCAGTTGATAAAGTACTGTGCAAATGTGGGGACCTGTGTCTAATCCCAAGAACCCATATAAAATCAAACCAAAACGAAACAAAACGAAACAAACCAAACCAAAATGAAACAGCCTTAGGAGAGTGCACTTACAATCTGCAGGAAGAGTGGCAGACACACTCGGTTCCCTGGGGCTCCATAGCCAGTCTCCCTACCCTACTGCTGAGCTGCAGGCCAGTGAGAGCCTTAGATCAAAAACATGATGTTTGCTATTTGAGAAACAACATTTGAAGTTGGTTTCTATATGTGCACCTTCATATAAACACACACACACACACACACACACACACACACACACACACACACCATGAAAATAATTACCTAGGAAGTCAGCTAGATGCAATGTCTGGAAGAATCTTTTATGTTCATCAAAATACCCCAGAGAAACCCAAATGTTTCCATAATACTTTCTGATTTTAAATCTTGTATTTTTAAATTACTGTTTAACTTATTACAGATATATCTTAATTTTTCCATAGTATTTTGAATCCAATTTAGAAATCTTATTATTGTATTAAAATATAGCAACTCAGTAATCAGTTTCAAGCAATTCTTTAAAACTTAATTAATTAAAATTGTTTAAATATTTTAAGCTGAATATGTGAATTTAAAGTGGCTAAGTTTTTGAAAACCTCAAGCTATCTAATTAGCAAATAATGTCTTTTAAATTACTTAAGTTAATCTTAACTACATTAAATTAAACCTTCAAATATGTTGAAGCTCAAGTCCTTTGTAAGTGTCTTGATTCTGTCTATAAACTTTCTCCAAGTCTCTTCTGCTTTTGAATTAAAATAAGTTATTTAATTATATAATTTAAATGAAGATTGCAAAAATAATTAATTGGTTATTTCTATGTACCACATTCTATTATTACCAAAATAAAAATCTGCTAAACATATATGCCCCTATATATAACTCATAAATTAGTAACAATTTGGCGGAGGGCGGGGGGAATTCGAACTGATCATGAGACTAACATCTATCCAGGAAAATGGAAGCAATGTGTGCAACTTTCAAGAGAACTACTTAACAAAACAGACTTCTGTGTGACTTGAATTTGCTCTCCATCTTTCTATCTTTCTGCCTTCCTCTCTTTGTTAGGTGCCAGGTTTGACCATGGCTGACTATGGCTGACCAAGAAGATCAAAGCCAACTTTCAGGATGGTGACATAGAGGGAACTGGAACTCTTGATCACCATAGACCTGTGTAGTCTGAACTGCCTGTTTGCTGTCTCCTCTCAGGGAAATAAAAGTGACTTTATTTATTATATGTAATTAATTCTACACATAATTAATTTTATTCTGAGCTGATCTACCTACCAACAGGGCTATTTTATCTTTCCAAACAAAGTTGATGCCTATTTCTGTGTACTGACCTGACTTAAGGTACAAAATGTGTGAATGACTTAAATAATTGATCACCTATCTCTTGTATTACATGCTGGGTCTTGACTGATATGAAAAACATGCTGAATTCTACTTATTTTCAGCCTTAGTACACTTCCTATTTTCTAAAGTTTCCTAAATTGAAGTTACCAAATGGGTTCATTTTAAAATGTGATTTAAAGTAGCGATCTCTTACCTAGGTGCCTGGTGATATTCAAATAGCATATTGACTGAGTCATCCTAGTCTATTAAAAATTCTTTCTGTTCCTCATCATAATTCTTTATAATAATTAAATTATATCTCATTGTATTCTGATGACTCTGACTTATGCCCCAATATAGACCTAGTTTTCTGGATGACAGATAATCCCCTTTTTGATACACGCTGCTTTGGCTTTGGCTTTCCAGAAGGGTACAAAATACAGTAGTGAGACCTTAGATATACTCTGTAAAGAAAAGTGAGTCAAGAACTCAAATATATTTAGGATACAGTGCATCCTCGTTGTAAATTCCTGTAAGCATGGTTGTGTTAAGATCTCTGAAAAGTCCTGTAATGAAGAGATTTAGTTTTAAGAAATACTACAGACTTTCCATTTGGAGAATGGAATTCCAATGCTGGAAAACTCCTTAGAGAGCTGAGCACAGTGAGACATACCTACACAGTGAATCACTATATTCAGAAGACCGAGATAGAAAGGTCATGAATTCAAGGCTAGCCTAGGATATATAGGAAAACACTTCACAAAAAGAAACAAACTGAGCAAAACAAAGTAAATAAAACAACCAAACAAAAATTGCCCAAGCGAAAGTCAAACCAAGACCTCCTCCTCATTGTTTCCCCAAGTCTGTCTTTACCTTCTTTGGTCTGCACTGCCTGAACTTGTACTTGTTTTTCTTAGCTACTTTCTTTTGTGTCTTCTGAACCCTAATGTCTCAGAGAATACCAGTCAGATTGGATTGAGGCTCAGGCTAGCATTCTATTTTGACCTAATTTCCTTTTTGAAAGCCATTGCTCCAAACATAAGTCACTTTTTGAGGGAATAGGAGGCCAGGTATTGCTTGACAAGAGAAGTGATGAATAAACAGAGATATAAAGGATAGAAATTAAGAAATGAAAGTAAAGGTTAGGTAGGAGGAGAAGACAGTGAGCTTGAAGGACTGTCGTAGATCAAGAGCATGGATCCAAGCTATAGAATTGTGTGTAGCCAAGATGACTAAGGGGAAAGCAACAGGAAACTAGACAGGATTAGGCAGGTGGGGCACCCTGGAGCTCCCACAAAGTAATTGGATCATTGAAGCGGGGTGGTAGGGTAGTCAGATTTGCATTTTGAAAAGGTCACACCGGCTGCAGTTTGAAAAAGGAACTGGAGGAGTATCAGAATCGATGTGGAGAGGGTGAAGGGCACAGAACAAGGTCTCGAGGTGTGCCATAGCTGAAGGCTGTGAAGGGATGAGCTGATAGACAATGGCTCCTGAGAAACAGGCAGGCGATTAATCTGGAGGAGGGCATGGTATTCCCATGTTCTGGTGATTCTTTAAAGAGTTGTACACAGACTGACTGTATGATTCACCAGGTCTGTTCATGGGAATGCACATCAAAGAGTGGAACACAGATACTAAGGAACACTGGTACTCTTCACAGTAACTGAGAAGGAACAACACCCATGTCTATCAACCGATGAATGGCTGAACACATTGGCATGCATGCACATCATGGGATGAGTTCATGAATTTATCAGGACATGAATATTATTCAATTACAGTCACAACGATGTACCAGTATATGCTGCAGTATGAATGGGGCTTGAAAGTACACGAATTAATAGAAGCTAAACACAAATATCACAGATTATATGATTCTCCTAGAGTGACATATTTAGAACAAGTAAATCCATAGAGACAAAAACACCAGGAGAATGTTGATTAGAAACCGTGAGCAGTTCAAGTCAAGACTGCTTAATGAGAGTTAGGCTTCCTCTGAGGATACTGGAAACAGTTTGAAAGTAGAGATGAGTATTGTTCAATAATCTTGCAAATATTCAAAATTCAGTGAACTTGTATTCATTGATTGGTTGATTGATTTATATTTTGTTATTTTAAGACATATATGTGTGTTCCTGCATAAATTTATGTGCACTATGTGTTTTACAGTAATCTGTGGAGGCTAGAAGATTTAACTGGAAGTTGCAAGTGTGAATTATATGGACTTTTTTAAAAAAAAAAAGGCTAACATCATTGGGAAGACTAAGTTGAAAACCGAAGTGTTAAAAATGAGCGGCAAATTAGTGCTACCCATAGGGTAAAGCAAACATGGAGAGACGTACCTAAAATAAATCTCTGAAATAGCCTTTCACTATAAAAAAAGAAGGCAGGAGAAAAGACAGCAGACACAGATGTGCATTTGTGCATTTACTGTCAAGCAGTTGCAGGGAACCCACACAGAAGCACATGAATGAGACCTTCATGTACTGAACGAGGGTCTTTGACGGATGGGGTAAAGATTTAGAGAGCATTTTTATAAAATATCTAGCCAAATTTATTGGAGAAAGTGACAGTGTAGACCAGAAGTAAATATTAAGGTAGCTAGAGCCAGGTAAGTTTAGTTGCTAGTGTGCTTTGCTGGGCTACTCAGCTGAGGACGGCTACTCAGCTGCAGGGAAGGGGGAGGAGTTGGATCATCTAGATGTTAGGTTTTGCAGGATTTCGAAAATAAAACGCAAGGAAGTTAAGCTATTGACAAGTGTGCTATGGAAACAATAAATAATGAAATGATGCTGTCTCAGGAGGGAAATAAGGAAAGGCATAGTTGATTAAATGGGAGAAAATAGGGGGATCAATGAACTGGAGGTACAGATGAAGTTGGAGAAAGGCCAAAGGATGCCCCATCCAATTGACAACGTGCAGGAGCAATTGGAGGCAGGTGGTGGGGGAACTGGTGATTTTTCTGTGAAACTGATAGAGGAAGCAAGCCATGACTACAGGAAAGGCTGAGCTGAGAGCAAGTGTTTAGAAGAGGCTGAGAAATGAAGGGGTCAGTGTGTTGGATGGACAAGTGTGAGGTCTGTGTGGCTACTGAGAACTGTCACGTTTTCAATAGGCCTGGAGTGGAAAACGTTCAGGTCAAGGCGCCGGTGCTTTTGACTAGACAGAAGACATGTCAAGGTGGAGGCATGAGTCAACCAGGGATGATTAAGGAACAGCAAGGCCAAATGGAGTGGCTTTGGTGGACAGGATTTGAGAACACAGACTGGGAAGATATTGGTTCTAAGGCAGTCAGGGGGGATTGGGACTTGACTGTGTATGTAGACGAGTCAGAACGTGAGGTAAACAGTGATGCATGGTTGTACTGTAGAAAAAATAACTCCAAAGAAGAGAGACAAATTAATGAAGCCAGGGATAATCTCCTTGTAACTGGGGTCAACTGTCTTGAGAGTGTATCTGACAGATGGAAATGATCAGCAACAAAAACACTTGCCCAAGTCTTTCATGCCGTGGGAATCAAACTCAGGACATTGCTCCAAGAGATCTTGGAAAGAAAGAGATGAAATGGTGCGAAGATTATAAGGAGATTGGTGGGTTCTCAGAAATCAGAAGTTTCTGGTCCCCATAAACCGGTCATGGCTTGCTGTTGGAAAAACCATCAGAGCAGGTGGGGTCTAAGAATATAGCTTAATGGTTCAGGGCTTGCTTTCCATCCTTAAGTCCTCCCAGTTAGAACTCCAACTCATGCCACTGCTGCGTAAGTCCATTTCAAACTTTCCTACTTTATCCAAAGTCCATCCAGTCACACGTAGCTTCAACGTCTATGTCTGTATGCATGGATCCTGGAGACTGAATTGAGGGATTTGCCCATGCTACTCAAGCGCCTTGCCGCTGAGCTACGTTCCTGACTTCATTAGCTTTCTCAACTCATAACTCAGTTCTCTTCACTTACCATGGCTATGTCCTCGTGTTCCTAAAACATCCTAGCCATAGTTCAGGGCTGCCATTTATTCTCTTTCATTTGCCTTCAATAATACGCTCATACTTTCTCTTTTCAGGTCTTTGAAGGTTCAGGCTGGTTTTCTCTGAGCAACCTAACTAGAGTAGCACTGCCCTGGTGTTTCGTCCCTGCACCTTCTGCCAACGCTATTTCTCTATTCCTCCTTTGTCTGCCTTCCACATAGATGGTGAAGTGAGAGTGCAGGGATTGTCTTCATTCTTTGCCAAAACTTTCAAAGTACTTGCATGTTGGATGCACAGAGACTCTGATAAGTCAGATGACTATGTAAATACATAGGACCGCAGCATACACATCTAGGCTACTCTCCATGAGAGGTGACACCATGTACCTGTTGCTTTGCTCTGTTTGTGAACTTTGTTATTTAACTTTCTGGATCCTTTGCTTTATACATCCAGTGCCAACTACAAACCCTAAAAGGACATCACTGTTGCTTTGTTCCAACACTATATATACATTTGTATCTAGAACTAGGATTACCCGAGTTTCTAGATGTCATCTTTTTGAAAGGTTGAGGGCTGTGGAAGAACACAGCTAGTTAATACCAACAGAGGACGATCTCAAGACAGAAAGTGTTCTGACTTGAAGCAAAACTTTCTTGCAGTTGGGATAAAACATCAACAACATCTCTAAATATTGGATTTTATACAGGTAAATCTACACTTGTACACAAGTTGGTTTTCTATCAGGCAAACAGTCTGAAGCACATGTTATTTTCCCCATCCAGGGTACTCATTTTATTTTAACCTCAAAAGAGTGGGGTGATTTCTGTGTCATTTTGAGTTGTTTGGAAACTGTATTTGTATGTTTCTTTTTGCTTAATCTTTGGTTACTTGTGAGTATTGGTGAATTCTCCTGTCTGTTGAGAAACTGAGTGTGTGCCCCGGGGTCTGAGCTCCAGAGCCAGGTGCTCAGGAGTAAAGAGCCAGGAATGCAAGGGTGCAGGCAGAGAGAAGCAGGAAAGCAGGAAACAGCATTAACAGAGGTGGAAAGATTGCCCAAGGGAGGAGGGAAACCGGGAGAGAGGCTGTGGACGTGAGGACTAGCCAGCTTCAGGAGAGCCTGCAGCAGTCCTGCTGACAGCTGTCTCACAAAAGCCATGAACCTTCCTGCAGACACTGGCCTCATTGGGAGAGCAAGGGTCTTCCGTCTTCTGAGAAGTGATCAGAAGACAGTGTTTAATTAAGGGGAAAAGAAACAGTTCTGTTCTTGTAAGTGTATTGTTTTCCATCTTTAGGAAACTTGGTGGCATATTTCTTAAACCCAATAGGCGGCTTAGGAAAAGAGCAACTTCCCTTAGACACTCTGATAAAAATAGATTAAGGCCTAAGATTTTTAGAGGACTAGACAAGAACACTTTGGGTCTGTGTGGGAAACCTATTTTATATTGATTAGGCAAACTAAATCAGACAAACAGATACACTTGGTCAATTTAATTTTCCAGGGCACATCACCACAGTTACAAGGTGGTGGTCCAATGACCAAGGGGAATGAGACTTTCTGGGAATCTATCTGGCTTTTGATCTGATTATTCCACTTTTTTTTTTCAGTTGACAGATCTGTCTAGCCTAGTCCTAACATTTTGCTTTGGTTTTACTGTGATTTTGTCTGTGTACACTAAAGAAAACTGTCTAAATGGTGGGCACAGATGTCTGAAGGGAACAGCCCTAAGAGGACTAGTCTTTTCTGTTTTTGAATTAAGGAATGATGTACTTTTTAAGAACGGGACATTATGATATACAATTGGGTGGGTATGATAATGAAAAGGATGTATCCTATAGCATCAATTGAGGGGCATGAGACAGATACAGGACTACACTGAAGTCTAGCTTGTGTCCTGGAGAGGATGTAGATAGCTTTGTAGGCCTTTGAAGAAAGAGTAACATTGAAATAGGCAAAAAATGGAAGCAGGTAGTCCATCACTTTAGAAAAGGAGACAACAATCAGATAGACTCAGCTGGCTCCACATTTTTAGGACATTAAAAGATGGAAGGAGGAGGAAAATAAATAAAACCAAGATAGGGTTTAGCCAGAACACTGAAGACGCGAATTCCAGGTCAAATATTGGGATGGAGAAAGGATGGCCAAGGACACAGCCTTGAGAGAGTAACAAGATCAATAATAGCCCATCAGAATAAGCCCTTAATTTCCCCATAGTGTTACAAAATAGATTACAGCAGTGCATAAATTTGTCCCTACGCTGCAACTACAGAAGGTTTCACTCTTACCCCAGTACACAAGGTACACTTTGACACCTTAGATCTCTTCTTTTAATGAAGAATCAATTATTAGCAGATTTTCACTTGTCATCTTAATGGTTCAACCTCAAGTCAAAATAAAAACAGAACAAGAAACAGCTCATTATTAACACAAGTTTACATGGGATTGCACAAAACTTCCGTGACACTAAACTTAATTAAACGTGAACTTCTGCCTTTAGGAAAAGTTTTCATTCACTCAACCAACCTGTCTCATTTACTCAGTTTGGAGACACAAAATCAGGTCAAAGTTTGCACATAATGGTTTCTGTTCACACAAATTATTTCCTTGTATTGGAGAGATCTGTTTTTGTTCTGTTTCTGTTCGGATAGGCTTTGTGAATAAACAAGACAGAAACATTTAAGAACAATGTGTTAGTTTCCCCTCACCATTGTAGAATGGAGTCCTTTGAAATCCAGGGAG
>JADRCD010226424.1:0-17500 GCA_019843815.1 Montemys delectorum
CACTGAAGTGTTTTCCTTCTTCCCATTTACTCCTGGCATCCATTTCCCTTCCGCTTGCTTAAACTGTTGTATTTCATTTCAAATTGCTTCCACGGTTACTAAAAATGAATATAAAGCAGGAAGAAAATAATGACAATTTTTTTCTCCAGTTGTTAGATGAGATTTCCAGGGCTCCTGTCATTTTCAGGCACAAGATATCCTTTTGCTAATTTTAGAAAAATATGTAACTAGTCATTAAAGTCACTGAGGCTTTTCTTAAAGATTCAGAAATTGCCCTTCTCATTTTATATCCCTCTCATTCCTAAAGTCTCCCCCAAGTCTTCTAAATGCAATCAGTATATCGGAATACTCAAGAATAGTATCTTTCACTATAATCCCAAGAACTAAATTTATTGGTAGGAAACTTGACTTCTGTGAAAAGCTAAAGATTTGTTACTAATCCTGAATCAAGACTAACATGATAACACAGTTCAAACTCCTTTTACGGACTAAGCTTGCCCCAAACACAGAGTTAGAAAAAGACATAAAGAGTCCCCAAAAGAAGGTATGAGAGAACAGTGGTTACATTGGTAACTCCAATTATATGCCTGGACTGATTCTAAGAAAATAAGTAGCTGTGGCTGAATCCTCTACCATTCATCCTGATTCCAGTTTGGGAACATGTCTTGGACATATGAGAATTAACCAGTAAGCCCAACCCAAGAGGCCAAGGCAGGATGTCCTGAGGCTTCCAGGCTGTGTGACCTGTGCTGTGTGTTGTGTGGATCCTGGACCACACAGGAACAATGCAAAGAACTTCTATTCCCACTGAATTCTCCACTTTGTCCAAAAATGCAATTGGAAAGCTAAATGGGGATCTGATATTTATTAGGTTTCTCAGTAATCAATTTAAGCACTGGTGGAATGTCTTTAGAAAATTGTGACTTTTCTTTTATATTCAGGATTCTTCCAGAATTTATTTGGAGGGAAGTTTGCATTTGCATTCAAATATGGTTACATATATCAGTTATGTATCCACTTCTGTTTCCTAGGAAATCAGACATGGACTCTATTGTGCTGGATGCTAGACATTTTTATCTATAATGTTCAAGTGCTGCTTAAAGTACGTAAATCCTCTTTCGACAATTGAGAGCAAGATTGCGTTGTCCAGCAAAAACAAACCAAAGATGTTTTTATGCCCTTGCAGAACACCACCTTCACGTGGCTTCTTTTAATCAGAATGTGTTCCTCATTATAACACCACAATTTTCATGTCATTGAGAAAGTATTATTTTAAGTCAGCCACATGGTGATTATATTAAACAAAATATTGTTTCTTGGGGTTAACAAAATGAAATCCTTACACCAGCATTGTCATGATTTGATAGATAACTTGAATAGTTCTGACACATACAATATTCAAGATTCCCAGCCTGACTGTTCTTAAGTTAAGTGCATGCTATTATCTTTTCATAGATTCTGACCACTGTGTTCTTTGCATAATGCAGCTGCATCTTTTAAATGTTATATATTCTAATTAGATTTAAGTGGAATCAAATAGCTGGACACTGTTGGGGACTGGACTGCCTCCTTAATTACAATGAATATTTATGTTACTATATATTCCCAAGCCACATTTTTATTTATGAACTCATTCAATTGCAATATAGGTTTGCTTTGCACATTCCTCTCATAGAGAGTGGTTAAGAAAACATAAGCTATCTTCCACAAAATCAAGATATGAGCCAATATTTTTATGAGATTTGAAGTTGTGGCCAAGGAGGAATCAACTTTAAAATTAATTTTGCTTGTATCCATTTTATGAAGCTATGAGAATTCTGTGATGGGGAGAGGGTCACTCTCCATCATGCTGATCAACTGATTATCCAACAGCCACACAAATGATCTTATCAATTAGAATCTTAGTGAAGGAGCATCCCAGACCCACTGCTATTACACAATTATTCTCTATGGCTCTATAAAATTCTAATTCTAAGTTTCTGAATAGACCCCCCAACAGCAGAAGAAGTTAGGCATTTGGAAAGGCATTAGGCCAAGTTCTCTAGGCAGAAGCCTATGTGGGGACAGGTTTATAAAGGGAAGGAAGGGTTCTCATCAACCAGTGGCATTTTCCTAACTCTACAGGCTACTGGTTAAACTCTGTAAGATACACACATGAAGGGGCTTCAACCTTTTTTTCTCAGTTTTGCCTTCCTGGGATACGTGACCTCAGATACTTTCTTATATCAAAGCCCAGAAGAAGGACTATTAAGCAAAAGATTGAGCTGCAGAGTAGCCATGTTTAATGCAGAATTGATTTCAGGTACTGCAGATGTAAGTATGACTTTATACACAGTGATATTTTTCAGTACACTATAGTTTTGTCACATAGCATTTGTGAATTTGAAATGAATAATGTGATCCTATAACTTTTTTTGTTCAGGAGAAAATATATATCTGAGATTCATTCAAGTTACTGTGCCTGCATTTTCCTAGAGATGAGAATGATTATCTCTATTCATCTGAGGCTAAATGTCCCACTAACAATGCATGTGGTTCTATCAATGAAAAAACTTCTAATTTTTTTCTTCAGTAATAATTTTTCATTCCTACAAATACCAAATTGCATGTTTATTCCTGACTACCACATAACACAGGAATTTATTCCTTAGAAAAATGCAAAATTAAAACCAATAGCAAGATTTATGCAGAGCAAATATCAATGAGAAATAACATTAGGGAATATTTAAAATTTGTCCATTTTTCACATCTTCTGAGCAAAAAGATTGATAATTTCTTCAATATATTCATCATGATTTTGTATGATAGTGTACACATTTGTCTAAATTTCAGAGTTTTAAAGATAAAGTTTCCCGTACACCTCCTGATAGATTACAATAAAGACAGATTTATTCCTAAACCAGAAATGAGAAGGATAATAAACAGAATCTCTTTCTCCAGAAAGAATGATCTGTCTATGCTCCAACAATCCTTTTGCAAGACTGGGCTGCTTCTTAACTCATCTTTCTTGATCCATAGTTCCAATCTCCAAATCACTGTTCACAATACCAGATAGCCCATGCAGTACTCAATCACAGAGATCTATTAGTCTTACATGGATTTTGAGAACAAGGTAAATCAATTCAAATAAGGTTCCTGCTGTCTGTTGAGAGGGGAATGACAAGCTGTCCAGGTAGGTGTACTTGGGCGCATCATCTCCATACTGAGATGGTGTATGGGCTGAGTCAGCAGGTTCAGTAGAAACAGCTGCTGAGGACCACCTAGGCTGGGCAAGGAATCTTTGGTCAATTGTTAACAGTCCTTATCTTTGTAAAACTAAGGTTAAACCCTACACCCCAAGGGTATATGAAAAGACTAACAGCATACTCTCTTGGATGAAATGGTCCTAGGAAAATATCTCTTAGCACAGTAAACACAATGATGAGAAAGGTTTCTTGTCTGTTAAGAAGCTCAAATGCTGCCTTCAGAAAACAGTTTGCTGGAAGGTGTCCACCTCCTCGGGCTCTTATGAATCTTCAGTGTTCTCCTCTGTAATGATCCTGGAGTCTGGGGAGAGGGGCCTGATATAGATGGCCCACTGAGGACTGAGCATCACATACTCACTTATTAAATGCACTTTGACCAGTTGTGGATTCCTGTGGATCTACTAAAACAGAAGCTCTCTGTTGAGAGTCACTCTGTCCCTGCTATTGAACGTCCATGTGTCACTATGAGAAAAAAAAGGAATTTTGACTGTATTATCATCAAGAGTATACATAAAAAGTGAATATTCCTAAACTGGAATACTGGAGAACAAAAGTGTGAAGTTTGGGCCTTGATTAAATTTTGGGATACTTAGTTATAAGTAATGATCTATCTTGTAGATGGAGCACAAATCTAAACATAAAAATTCTTAAATGTACCAAAACTACCTAATAATTATCTTTTGATAGTAATACAGTTCAGTGATATATACCTATATTTTTGACAGCTGTCCATTACATGAGGTCAGGTGTAGAATTTTCTACTAATGCCACCATATTAGGATTAAAAATTTCTGATCTAACACATATTAGATTTGATATTTAACTTTTTTGATTTTTAAATAAAAGATGTTTAACTTGTGTACAGCCTAAAGAAGATAGAGTATGAAGAATCTTATTGACAAAGAAAACATCTTGTAATTGTTATTAATGATATTTTATAGTATATAAAAATTATATTTAAATTCCTCTATGCTACATTATTTCAGTAGAAACAAAAATATTTCATGTGATTTTATGTTGAGCTATTGTCTGTTTGATTTGTTAGCATTCTGTATAAACTCCACCCCCACAGATACCTGGCACCAGCCAGGTATGCTCCTCCTCATGGTTACCTGGCAATGGCCAGGTAGGTCTGGCCCTATAAAACGGGCTGCTTGTCCCCTCCTTTCTCTCTTACTCCTGCTTCTCCCCCTTGCCTCTTGCCCCTTTGTTCTCCCTCTCTCCCCACTCCCTTTTCCACTCTCTCCACATGGTCATAGCCATCCCCTACTTCTCTACTCGCTCCTTCTCTCTGCCTTTCTCTGCCTCTGTTATACTCTTAATTCCCTTCCGCATGCCCTACATAAACTCTATTCTATACTATCTCTATTCAGTACTCTATTGTCTGGTCCTTCAGGAGGAAGGGATGCCTTGGCATGGGCCTGCAGAGGCACCCCTTTCCCCCATACCTCGCCAGAACATATTCTTATAGCTCTTTCTCTTTTTATGTTCACAACATGATTGGTCTCCTAGTCTATTTTGCAATGCTTTTAAATTTTTCTCTGAGACTTCTACAATATTCTAACTCCAGTATTATAAAGAGTGCTGAACTTCATTTTTAAAAGTTTCTGACTATAGATCACATTTATATTTATATTATTAGTCTGAAAAAAATCTAAAATATTTACTGCACAGATATAAATTATTTAGTAAGTTAAAACACTGTAGAATTACCAATGACTCACTCATATTCTGGAGGCTGTGCATAGATTATAGTAATGTGCTAGGTAGAATAATAGCTAAGGCTATATCTTGGTAGCCTGAATCCATAAACATGATGCCTAATAGGAAAAAAGATGTCTACAAGTGTGATTAGAGTTCAGGCCTTGAGATATGAGGTTAAAATGGGTCATGAGAGTGAACAGAGTCTAATCACAAAGTCTAATTCTGAAAAGTACAGAATTTTCATCTCCTGTGATGAGGGTCAGAAAAGACTTGTTAAGACTCAGTCTGTCATCATGGTTTTGAGAACACAACCAGAGAAATCAAAGGCATCTCCATGAGTCATAAATGCTAGAAGCTAGAATCTAACAGAGAAGAATAAAAATATCCCGAAAGCAGGATTGCCAGACTTCAGGACAGAAATGCACACCGCCAAATACAAAAGCATAAATTACTTAAAGACTTATGAGAATCTGGCAGGATGATTTATAAATCAATTGTGCAGTTTGCCATAGTAAACTTCATAGATGACAATGATGTTTCCCAATTTCAAAAGGCTAGATATGTCTGCTAGAGGTTTCCAAAAGAAACCCAGTCTTTCCTGCTACTTGATTTTGGTCCAATGAAGCCTGCAGACAAGTGTCTGGCTTTCAAACCTACAAGCAAACTTGGGTTGTTTAAGATTTGTCACAGCTACTTAAAGTGTTTTCATAAAGAGTATGTGAGAGATGCCCCAATTAAATATTTTAAATGCCATTAACTCCCACTAAAATTTTGGATTAGACCCCTTTCTTGATTAGCATTTCTGATCCCAATAAATCAGTTTCAGACATCACAAAAACAGTCAAATATCCCCTAAGTTTCTTGTCTTTGTTATAGTTTGCTTTGGTTTGGTTTTGTTGTGTCGTGTTGGTGAAGATTATTAATTATAAACAATATAAGCCACTGCTCACTCATTCTTGTCTTAAATTTATAGTAAAATTATTTCATTTTCTCAATTGGCATTTGAGGAAAATGTAAAAATGTGTTTTGTTGATTACCTCCCAACACCACTTATGATTTAGGTAACTTTCTAGTCATTAAAAAACATATAAACTATTTAAAAGGTCTGTGCAGTCAATGAGAGTTGTGTGACAGTTCTCCACCTTACCTGACAGAGACAGTTGTGGGCACAGGAGTTGCAACGCTTTGTCTTTTAGGGTTTGTGGACTTTATCTTCCTTTCAGCCCCTCTCCAATAAATCTTTGTTATCTTGAAGTGGGAAGCACATGTAAGCAGTGGAAGTCCTTTATTTTATTTATTTGTTGTCTTTACTCCCCCCTCTTACACAAAGGGTATTGAATAAGAATTCCAAAGCCTCCTTCCCTAATTACTAAGAGCCAGGGTTAAAATTGTCAACTACTATACTTGATAGAAATCTTTCAAAGGGTAATTGGTGAGGATTTTAGTGGGCTGGAGGGGAATAATTTTAGCAGAGAATGGGCAGCAAAACAAGCTAAAGAGATTAAGTGAGACCCAGGCTGGTACTGGGCTGCTTTATCATAAGCCAGGTCCAAGAAAGACTCTCTGCCCCAGCCTTCAACCTTGCCTGCACCAAAATACCAGGCATATCATTCTGGCCTCTTTGCTTTTCAGAATTCCGAAGTCTGAATTGAAGTAAAGTCTATGCTGTTTTCAGCTGGGAACAAATTGTGGAAGCCTTGTGAGATCAGTCACTCTGTCTGTCACACTCTCCATTCATTTATGTAACTATACAGTAGAAATATACCAAGTGACATTGTTTGTGGTAGAAACCACAAGATTTCAGCCTTAAACCACATGTTCTAATCCGTGTTTATGCCCCAGTTTGGGTCTAAAACTACTCAAAATTTGTAGCTGTAGGATAAGAACTCTGTAAGTTTCAAGTCTACAGATAGATAGCCTGTCACTCCCTCAACAGAGAGAGGAATCAGAGTAAAACAAAGCATAGAAGCTTAGCTACCACCTGTCCTTTATTAATAACTCATAAAGAACAAAAAAGAACGTATTCTGAAGAAGTCAATTAGATGATTACTAACAACTTATCATTAATATGAAAGTTTTGATTTCTGTAAAATGCAAATAGTGCTAGGAGGAACAAAACCAATACTAGGTACTAAAACTGATAATAATAATTCAATTTCATGTTTCTCAAACACAAAAACTTTGGTTTAAATATAATATTAAGAGAAGAGATTATCATAGGACTAGACAAAGAAAACCTCAAGCAGAACAAACAAAATAAAAGTTCATTATCCAGTAATACCATTTTAGAGGTTTATTTGATAGAACCCATGCCAAAAAGATTGTTTTCAAACTAAACCCATTTTACTAAACACTGTATAAGAACTGAAGCTTTCAGATTAATGAAGTACTTGCTTTCAGAACATTTGCTCCTCCTATGAACTTGATTAACTATATCAATATTTACTTCCCATTTCTAATATATTTTCTGTCTTTCAAGTCATGTATTGTCTTTACAAAATAACAAACTAGATTTACTAAATAAGTAATTCAACTCAAAACCATACTAAACAAAACTCCCTCATAATAAAGAAGAGCAAAGCGGGCAAATATTCTCTAAAGAGAATGTGCACTTATGAATTAAATTAAAACATATTAGTGATTTGAAATGTTTATGTTACTGTAGCACTAATATTAATGTCAGTATTGTTACATTCTTGCTCTTAAGTTTAGCATACTTTTCCCAATTTTATGTAAACGTGCTACTGGGCTATTCCCCTGTTACAGCCTTTTAAAATTATTTTATTATTATTTTATAATTTGAGTGCCTAGGAAAATGGTTGCTGATAAGTAAAATCCTCATCTGTGACAATGAATGTGTTTGCAAGACTGCCTCTTGTTTCTGCTGTAATGGTCCTTAGAAGCAAATGGTAACCCAACAACTTCTCAGTTAAGAAGTTCAAAGACTCCCCAGCAGTATAGATAGGACCCAGGATATTAGCTTAAAATTTCCATGTTCACATATATATCATGGAAATAAAGACTGGAGGTAATGTTGAAAACAGAGTGTCTTAAATATTTTTACCACCAACAAGCCCTCTTGTCTGAAGAATTTTTACATGACTCCAGGTAATATAGATATGTAGATAAGTATTCAAATCAAACATTTATTGATAATAGATTAGTAAAAATATTTTAAAACAACTACTTAGAATACATATAATTTTAAATTTTACTCACAATGAAATACATTCACATAGTGATGAGATGAATGCTCTTAATCATTTTTATGCAATCTTGAATAGATATTTGTTATTTTAGAGTTGTTTAATACTAGTATTTTATCCTTCCTTTGTTTCTTTAAAATGATGCTTTAAGAAGGATTTCTTTAAAAAAAATCCACATCAACTTTATGCCTGAAATAAAAATCTCAAAAATTGAGGCACTAGCAAATTAAACTAAGCTTGTATGTGTGTGTTCCTGTTCTAGTATCTACCTCACAATTATAACTAATCTAGCATTTTAAATCTTCTTTAATATTAATTTTTATTGAAGGTTACAATTTTATAGTTTAATTTAATCATAAAAATTGAGCCTAAGGAAAAGAGAAATATCTCTCCCCTCACTTCCGAATTCCCTCATCACTTCTTACTTTGTATATCCATATGTTGTAGATTCTTTTTGATTGCTCAGGTAGTGCCTCATAGTTTAAATTACCCATAATTTAACTAATTAGAACCCTCTTAATGAGAATTAAGATCACTTAAAAGTTAATTATAAAACTGTACTGAAATTCCTCTGAGTAGGTATTTGAGTGAATTTGTTAGGTTAATTCCTAGAAGCAGGAATTCCTAGTCAAAGGCTCTTCAATTTTGAGAAAGCAAATATCCAATTTCAGTATTTCTAAGTGTGTGTGAAGGTGGCTATTTTTTATTTGATTTTCTAAGATGTAATTTTTATCTTAAAGTTTAAGTTAACTTGCCTTAAATTTCTTAATGAGATTTGGTTTCTTTTTACAGGAGAATACCCATCCCTTGTCTCCAAGTCCCATCATCATGTGTTTATCTTGGTTTCTCTTGAGTCATTGAGCATCCTAGTATTTTTCGACAAATAAATCATAAGCATTGTAAATGAGAAGCGTGCATTCTGAAACCACTTTTAATATATAAAACTTCACTTATGGTCACTATATAATTGAACATAATACCATTAAGTACATGATATTAAATTGGTGTTTTGTGCTCTAGATTGAACCCAGCATTATGCACTCTCTACTTAAGCACTTCATTACTGAGCTCTAGCAAATAATTATTTTTGAAGTAAGACCTTTTCATTCTTTGAAGGTTCTATACATTTTTATGATGGCTATTCATTATATCCTTCCACTCCTACCTCCTTCAAATCTCCCCTAATGGCTCTGATGCCATCACCTCCAACTTCTTGTCTTTTTATTTATTTTTTGTTATTAATAATCTATGAATCAAATTAGCACTGCTTAAATGTGCACAAGTGTGTGTGCATCTACTAGCACAAAAGGCAGAGGTGTTCTCATTGAAGAGAAGAGTGTGACTTGCTCCTTCCTCAGCACCCATCAACTTCCAATAGCTCTTCCTATCCCTGCAAACAAATAAAATGAATTAGTTTTATTTATAAGGTGATGAGATACAACAGATGACAGAAGGCTCACTGGTGCAGAGAACTCAGATTCCCGTGGGTGTTAGCCTACAGCCTGCACAAACAAGCACTCAGCAGGAAGGTGTCATGAACTAGTACTAAGGATAACAAAACAGATGTGTGTCCAGTTTAATCCTCTTGGATAATATATCCTGAACTGAAAACCTAGGTAATTACTACAGAGCTGAAAGGTCCTTGGTGTAGGCTGCAAGAATATTCAGTAACAATCAAGTAAGCTGTTGCAACAGGTAACTATGATGTGTACAGATCACAACTGACATCACAGCGGAAATATTTCACCCAGAAAAAATCAGAAAAGCTTATCTTCTAGTAAGAATGTGTGTAGTAATTCCAACTCATCAGCTAAATAAAAACTTTAGTAAGGTTCATCTTTGTGTAGGTGCCAAATACTCTCACATTGCTCATCTACCAGCGATATCTACTTTTCCTTATGTTAGAACTATTAATTTTTGTATTTCTGCTAAACCATTCATTAGAGCTAGTTGCTTTTTTAAAAGTTTGCGTCATGGTACTTTTAATATTAGCTCCCTCTCTAGCTCTTTTGATAACATTGATAACATTATTTTGTGCTGAATTTTTTTTTTATTATTTCATGTATGTTTGACGTAAAAGATACTTTTTTTATTGTGCAATGGCCTATGTTTCCTGACTCAGTGATTACTGAAATGTTTGGATAAATTCATTTTTGAAGATGGATAATTTGCCCTTTTGCTCTGATCTTCTCCTTATGCACCTAAGTTCCATCACTCTACAATTGAGGAATACTTAGCATTTGCCATTCTGTCCTCTGTGTTCTATAACTTCTCCTTACAAACCTAGTTTTCTCCTGGAAAATTTCCTAAGGCCTAGCTACATTTTTTGAGAGAAATTATGACATTATATATAGCTGTCACCAGCTACATGAACTGGGTTCCCTGAGAGGAAAGATGGGGCTACATGGGAGGACAGTGAGAGAATAAAATGAGACCAAGACAAGTTTCTGATCAAGGTCCAATGTGTATTTGAGAGTGTGAGAATATATATAGAGAGGACCCATCCCCCACTGTGCCGGGATCTTGTGGCCTCATTAGCATCTTCTTGTTTTGTCCTGAAGGCAGATGAGGCTGCTCAGCAGGGAGTGGTTCCTTTAGGGAAGTTGTAGACTTGGCTGAACAATAGACCTCACCTAAGTCGAAAGTCTCCACCCTAGGTGAGCTAGCTGGTTATGGCAAGGACAAGGTCTGGTTCAGCCCACTTGAGGCTGGGGGAGGTCACAGCTCCTGCCTTTTTATTTATTAAAAATTAGCTGGACTAAGGCATAAGATATACTTATGCTCTGCAGTCCTGCCTGGGAATTATGGTGACTGACAGCCCCATCTGTCTTAGGACTTGATCTACTGGTCTCTCTCTATCTGTCCCAGAAATCACATGTAGCTTGTTTGTGTTTATTTACACAAACAGGGCCTTTTAGAGTTTATTATTAATAAACACGGCCTCTTGTCCCATGACTGTCTTAGGGTGATGAGAGCCATAGATCTAGTGGTACATCTTTGACTGCAGGCCCTCATAGCACACCTTTTTGCCATTCAGACCAAAGCCACAATATGTACTTAATGCATTTTTTCATCATGATGAATAACTGCCACATCTGAGCTTTTCAGAAGTAGAGCCTGCATGTTGGTAACAGACCTGCTTGAAATACAAAGTCAAAAGTTAAAAGCAACAGGATTAAAGTTGTCTGTGGGTATGTCCCAAGCACTTAATTCAGTTGCAAATTAGCAATGATCAGACCCAAGGTCCGGCCTCCCAGTGTGGGGGAAGTGGCTTTGAGAATCAACAAAAGAACTGTTACTTCTCAAGAAATAGTGGAGGCTATGCTCCAAGTTAACTTTTCTGGCTAATTAAGATTTTTAGCCATCATCGTAATTGGAATCATACTTGATAGAAGGCTCAGGGTCTGTATCCACCAATATTTCAGGCAGTCATCATGCTATATCTTCCTTTTGTGAAAAAACACAAATGGAACCTCTCCCCCATATTAAAACGGGATGTGGACCATTGCACAAATTAGTTATTTGGCCCCGCCATTTAACCACTGCTTATCAACTAGAATTGAGTGGATGCCAATAAACCCTGAGCTATGTAGATTGGCTATCAATATACAGATTAAAGCTTGATTTTAGCACTTTAAAAAGTGACTACAATATGCAGTTTAGTTATTTGTGCTGAAGTAGAGGGACATTCATGAGACTAAACATATGACCCAATCACATATACTTCTCTCCCATAGAAGGTTACTGATGTATTCTTTATGGGATGCATACATAAATTTACAGGAAATATAAAAACATGGAT
Source organism: Montemys delectorum (assembly GCA_019843815.1). Classification (NCBI taxonomy): domain Eukaryota; kingdom Metazoa; phylum Chordata; class Mammalia; order Rodentia; family Muridae; genus Montemys; species Montemys delectorum. The sequence goes on from JADRCD010226424.1 coordinate 11,958, forward strand.
ACAAGCAAATTTTAACAACTTGTCTTTTGGATAATTATCAATTTTGTCTAAATATTTTTCCTATGTAATAGGCCAAATATCAATTGATATTTTGCAATAACCAATTTAATTGTTGTGTGAAGCAAGGAATAGATGTCTCATCCGGTTTTTAAGACATTCTTTCAAAAATACTTTCATGATTTTATCCTATAATTTTTTATTAACATCACAACAGCTTCATAATAGAATGTTAAAACTTTACTTTGGAGATAAAATTAATCTATTAAATCTCTCTTTTGTCAAAGAATTGCTGTGGGCACATTGAGTAAAAATAACAGTTGATTATGACTGATTACAATTGATAAGAATTGATTACAGAAGCTTCCTCTACTTTCTGCAAAAGCTCTTTGTCTATCACCAGTTAATTTGCATCCCTTTTGACAACATCTAACAAAAACTTTATTCCTTTTGTGGTGAGCTTAAGGTAATGTCTTAGCCAATTAACATTTCTTGGAAGCTTTTGAAAATAATTTGAAGTAAGCAAATCATTCTTTCTTTCTTAAATTTTCTGTACCACAGCTTTTTTAGGATATAACTGAGGCCCCACTTGAGCCTGGGGGAAGTCACAATTATGTCCTTTCTACCTGTAATTTGTTGTCTCTTCATATTCTCAAGCCTTAAATATTGTTCATTTATTTATAATTTTGAAATTGTGGTATATTTATTTTATGTCCTATTTAGGAGATTGTTGACTCCATTATTATCTAAATGCTGGATGTTATAGCTAGAGATTCTCTTTAGATTTTCTTGTTTATTTTGAATTTTTGTTGAATTAATCTCATATATGAGTTATACTTCAGAATTTGGGCCTATGAATCTCCTAAGAGAATAGATGCTTCTTTTAGGCAGTAAATTCACTGCTGTACTTTTTCCTGAGTGTCACTGAAAGGAACAAAGTCACATGTGTCCTGGTACCTTACAGCAAAATCCTGTGTGAATGTAGTAAAATAAGCCTTAAAATGTATCTGAATATCCCCAGTGACTGCAGTTTTACACGAATGAATGAATGACAGAAACCCAGTTCCAGCTCAGACTGCTGGTGTTCATATCCATGTAGAGGCAAGTTAAGGATCTAGGTGTTACACGGACATCAAAATAGAAAGGCCAATGCCAGACTGAATCTGCTGCCTGTATCAAGTTCTGTTTCTCTGTCATTGAGAGTAAAAGGTCTCTAACAATGTATATTGCATTAGTCTGTAATACTGTATCATTTGTAGGAGTTTACTGTGCACTGTACTTTGAAACTCTTTAAGTACAACTATGTCCTTCAATCACTTAGTCACAGTGATTGACATAGTGCCTTCTAAGATATTATATAAAATGAATAGATTTACCATAAATGCAACTAGAAAAAAGTCAGGTTTATTTATCCTCAATTTGGGCTTTTCCATAAAACTCACAGCCGTCTCTGAGTTTTGCCCTTTAGAGTGTCTTGGGAAACAGACAGCCCATTCTTTCCTGACACCTTGTCATCTCACTTAATGACCAATGACAGAAACCTTCGTCTTTGCTTTGTTGAGTCTCTAGCCTGGAGGAAGCAGACAATAATAAACTCTTTGGACATATACAGGAAGATTTTGTAGTTTTTATTTTTTTCTCTTAGTGCCTTGTGTCTTAAACCCATTCTTAATGTGTTTAATAATTCACAACATAAACACACACCGTTCTAACTCCTACTGTTTTGAAATTCCTGTGTGACCTTTGCAAAGATAATGGCTTATTTTATTACCCTGGGTCATGTAAGAAAGTAGACTGTGAGAATTTTGATTGTTAATGATTTCCTTTCTGAAACACCTCCAAAACACTAAATTTGTCCTTTAAAAGTAGAGAAAGTTAGGGACAGGGGAGATAGCTGAGTGGTGAGAGCACTTGCTGTTCTTGCTCAAGATCCAGATTTGGTTCTGGTCCCCATAAAACACTTGATGCTATCTGTAATCCCAGCTCCAGGAGACCCAATACCTTCTTTTAAGCTTGACAGGCACTGCACACAGACTATAGTCATACATACATACATACATACATACATACATACATACATGCAAACTCATACATGAAAACTAAAATAGAGATGATGAGACATCATTGTTATTTCAGTGTGCATTTCAAACATATATAATTAAGAACAGTGTAATGAGATTCACAGAAACTCATGAATACTTAAATTTGTTTTAAATTATCGTTACAGAATTGGACATTATCTTCCATGTACCAAAATCACTAAGATGTTGGTATTTAAACTCAAATTTCAATTATACTTGGCAAAAAATAGCTTCCAACAATTTGTGAGTTTTATGTTGTAGTGTGTGTGTGTGTGTGTGTGTGTGTGTGTGTGAGTGTGTATGTGTATGTACATAGGAGTACTTAATAGCAATCTTTTCACCCTAAGGAGTTTCAAACCCCTTCAGCTCCTTTAGTCCTTTCTCTGACTCCTCATTGGAAACCCTGTACTCAGTCCAACAGTTGGCTGCAAGCATCTGTCTCTGTAATTGTCAGACTCTAGCAGAGCCTCTCAAGAGACAGCCATATCAGGTTCCTGTCAGCATGCACTCCTTGGGCATTAGCAATAGTGTCTGCGTTTGGTGACTGTATATGGGATGGATCTCCAGGTGGGGCAGTCTCTGGATGGCCTTTCCTTCAGTCTCTGCTCCACACTTTTTCTCCATATTTCCTTGTAGGGGAGTGCCAGGGTAGGAAACTGAGAGTTGGTAGAGAGGTGGGGGAGCACCCTCATAGAAACAGAGGGAGGGAGTATGGTATAGAGGGTTTCTGGAGGGGAAACTAGGAAAGGGGATATCACTTGAAATGTAAATTAATAAAATATAAAATAAATAAATAAATAAATAAAAAGACATGTTTTCTCATATTATTTTTAAATGTATAAAATTTATTTATTTTAATTTCTCAACTTTTGGGATCATACAGTACTGGATATTATTTAAATGTATTTTATCAAGTAATGCATAATTATATTACATGCTAACATCAGAGTAAAGAAATATAACTAAGTGACAAGAGATAGAAAAACATAAATTCAATATACTTACAAATAAAATATTCCTTTAAAAGAAGCTAATATATATAAACCTATTAAAAATATTTTGTAATGTAATATTTTATCTATTTAATGTTACTGACATAAAACACTAAAATATCACATGTTCCTCTGGAATTAGCTCATTGTTTTGTCTGACTCTTTATGACAATTCATATGCTCTAGTCATATAAATCAATTATGTCTAAAACTCCATCACAATGGTGTAAATGCTGTTTCTTAAAATTAAAAATATCGAACAAAGAATGTCTTTAAGAAATACAATAACAAGAGGAAAGCTTAAACATTATACAATACAGAAAAATGAGATTTCTCACATATAAAATGGCAATTTGCATTTAGAATGGAGATTAAGTGAATAAGAAAAATGAAACATTATTGTTTGTCAAAGCATTATTATATCTATATGCAAACACCTGAAAACATACAAACACATACACATACATATGTGTATATATGTAAAATATATATTACAATTATATTATATATTAATATGCATAATTATATCTATATTATATAAATATACCTGTTAGATATTGTGTTATATACAGTATATGTAGCATGTATAATATAGCACAAATTGCATAGAGTTATATCTATATAATATATAATATTGTGTTATATAAAGTATATCTATATTAATTACAATTATATGTAATAATATATATTATACTATATCTATCAGTCTTGTGTCACAAAAAATTTTAATATCACAGACTTCTATTCCATATTTATCTTTGAGCTCTATTTCTTATCCCTCAATTCTTGTTGTCAAAACCAGATAGTCTTAAATTAAACATTGAATTGCAGTATGCTATCTACACAGTCTCCATGTGGTGCTGTCGCCATAGTCTCAATGCACTCTCAAACTTTTGCACATGCTCTGTTGTTTAGTCCCAAACCAGTAAACTTAGCCTACATGATAATAAGGGACCTTTCACATTAAACATGCATCTCATCCAAGCAAGGGGACTGACTCCCTTTTTCATCGAGTCAAGAAAAGATTGTCAGAAGTCCTGATTTTCCTATAATTTTAACTAGATAATTTTACAAATAAATTCTATGAACCATTACACTAACCATCACAGTGGCAACTCTCTCTAGAAGAATAAGTTTATTCAAATAAGTATTTTTATCGAGTATAACTATATGTCTTACTTTATGGTTTACAAAGAAATAAAATTATAATTAAAACGAGCATACCCTCTGGTGTCAGAAAAACTATTATATATGGTACAAATTAAATAAATTGGCATACTCACACAATCATAGACCAAAGTACTAAAAAGCTATATCTGCACTGAAAATGTTAAAAGTTCATTTCCTGAAACAATATAGGGTAACAACTCTTAATACAGTATTTACATCTACTGAATATCCTAAGTAATTTTAAATTACTTAAAGAAAGCATATACATACATACAAACATATGTACATACATATATGCAAATACACACGACTCCCTCCTCCTCCTCCTCTGACCTTTTTTTCTCCTCTAACGTTAGCTCCACCTCTCTATTCCTGTCACAGGCCTGTCACTGCCCTAATATGATTGGACAGAGAAAATGCTGTAGCATATATCAGTATAATATCAATTGCTTCAAAGTTTTCCAATATTTAACCACCAGTTACAGCCTGTGAGAGTTTATGCCACGCAGCAGTGAACAGAACTCACCCGCTTAGCAGGCAGTCTTTAGTCATTTAATTTCCTTCTAGAACAAGAGAGAAGAGTAGACAAAAAGCAATGTCTGCCACTCCTATTAGCAGAGTGGGCACCTCAGAGTGTGGAGACAATGAAAGACAGGAGAGTGGAAAAGCTGTCGCTTTAAACTGTGAAAAATATTTGATTATTAAAGCTGACATCCAGGAATAAGATGAGGGGTGAAAACTGGAGGAAGATTTCAACATTTCTCTGAGGAGAGTCCTCCTGAGCAAGGATGAAATCAATTCAGGGAGCTGTCTGTTTGCCTCTACTAAGCAATCAGTGACTTAGCCATCCCTCAAAAACTAATAGGTTATTGGATTTTCAGGACAATTGATTCCAAGTGACACTTGAAGCTGACATCCAAAAAAGCCTTCTCCTGATTGATGTTCACAGTGACTTTGAATTTGGCAAGCACAGTCGACAATTTTAGTTGTTCACTGCTGTGAAGTTTCATCCGTATTCGGTATTGATGTGTGGTTCCTCTTTTTGAAGCTACTCCTAATCTACGGGATCCCCTTCCCCTTTCGCTGTTACTGTTTCTCCCTTCCTAGAGTTTGTTTCATTTGGCTTTGTTTAAAGTTGGGGGAGGGAGGGGTCCTTTCCTTACTTTTTTAATATTAATTTCTGTGCTTTTATGGGTTTTAATTGTTTTTATGTGTTCTTGTGTTTAAGAAAGAGATACAGAAAAAGATGAACATAAGTTGGGTGGCTAGAGAAGGGAAGGGGGATTGGGAAGCCTTTGAAGGT